>JALLOY010000246.1:0-13582 GCA_036939835.1 Thalassiosira delicatula
CCCTATCTCTGGCTCCCACCGCCCTGACTCCTGTATCCTCCTTCCGTCTACTTCTCGATCACAATATCTTCTTGCTCCTGTTCGCCCCCCAATACTTTCCCCCCACGCCACGCTTGTCATGTCCTCTTTTTGATGTTGTGTGATTTTTCCCTGCGAGGAGATTTGCATCCTCTCCTTCCTCTCGTCGGCTGTGTCCGGCAGATCATAGCAGTGCTCTCCCGCTCGCTATCCACCTCTGCCATCTTCTCTTGATGATTATCAAATGGCAGCAAATTTTTTGGCTGATTGAATTTTGCATTGATTTTTCAATCCCCACCTTTGAGCATCCCCAAGGCGTAGAGGAGGCAACTGTTGCCCACCGTCCTGCCTCCGGCCGGGAAACACGCGCCAAGGCGACTATTGCCAACCCAAACACGCCCTGGCTACGCCTGTGCCGCGAGGCACATCCCAGCCATCCCTGACATCAACTGATGGCAGCTTTCGACTGATTGATTGTTGCATTGATTTTTATCCTTGTCTTCGGGCATCTCATTGGGCCATTGAAGCAACCATTGCTGACCGATCTGCCTCCGGCCGGGCTAAGCCAGCACAAAGAGGCATAGCCGGTCAAAATTCGTGTCGTCTGAGTTGGCGCTGGGCATGCGGTGATTGCGGATGGCCAACACAAACAACGAAGCACCGTCAAAAAGCACCCACGAACACCTTCGATGGGACCTAGTGAGGTCGGCGATGGGCCGGGACCATTCCCATGGGCCCTGGGGAGCAATCGATGGCGCTACGGATGGCGGCGGTTGGTCATGGACAGTGCAGTATGGATTCTCCCGATGGGCGTCCGGACTGACCATCTAAAATGTAGATACGTGTGTATGATGGTCCGTGTTTGACGCACCGTACCTCAAGCTCGGACAGACCAAACATGTCGATGTTGCATATCGATCGAAAGAGAATTGAATTCTCTGTCGTAGTATTTTTATCGGATTGGGCAAAAACGTTGATGGTACAAAGATATGGCCCCCTAAAGTTTCGTCCTACATTACGCCGTTTCGGGGGTCAGAAAAACTGTCCTACTTTATCGATTCTCCTGGTAGTGCTACATTGGCCCTTCTTCACACAGAATGAACGCTCGTTGTGAGATTGCTCCGCACATTATCGCTTGAATGCTTTTGTCTTTTTTGTCTGAAATGGCGCTCAAATGGTCAGGTCCATTCTAATGTTTCTACTTGTTATTATCATGGTCGCAGCTAATTTCGGATTGTGTCCCTGTCGACTTGGGACAAGTTCCATCAAAGAAATTCTCTCCGTTCACAATATACTCCGGACTCGGGTAACAAAGACACATGGCCCCAATCACAACTTCCGGCAACTCCTCGTCATTCCTCCCCTCAATCACAAATCCGAACGAAGCCGTAGTCTTGTCAAAGTAATCCTTCAAATACGCCATCGCCTGTTTGAACAGGTACGGGAAAGGATGCAGACTGATATCAAATTCCATCACGTCTAACCCCGTCGAATCACGGTGATCGTCGAAGAACCCCGTGACTCGGTTCCGTTTGATGAGGACCGGCTTGCCATTATACTTGGCAATGTAGGACGGACATCCCAACTCCGCGAGGTTGGCGGAGGGGATGAGCTTAAACCGCGCCTGAAAGGAGGGGTCGGAGGGGGCCTCGCGGCAGTATCGTTCCCAGAGACGTACGCCATTGACTATGCTCTTTTGGACATCGTTTTCGGTTTCTAGCTCGTCGGAGGAGAGATCATGGCCAGCAGGGTCTTTGTCGTCCTTCGAGATCCGACGGAGGATTCTCCGCGTCTCTTCCTTCATTTTGAAGTAGCCCACGAAGGTCAGCCCGGGGCCGTCGTCTGTGCTCTGTCCAAACCGAGGGGCCTCGGTGGGGAGGGAGATGGATACAATGAATATGTCCGGACTCTTCCAAGGCTTGTTGTTGCCATTCGCCTGGCAATCTGTGTCGTGGAATTTCATTTCGGGAAGACGCACCCTGGGCGCAATCTCCGGAAAGCGATTGTTGCTCTCGAAGCAGTCCACGGCCACGCACTCATACAGTTCTCCAGGACTGGGGATCTTTTTCTTCGTTGCAAGATACCCATGAGAGCGTACATCCATGATGGAAGAGGATATCGGCACCCACGACGGCAGCTGATCGCCATTTTTGTTAATATTGGAATCCTCCACCTTTGTGACTTGCACTGTGGTGTTGCCAGCGATGGGCTTGAAGGAACCTTTTCTGGCGGTTGTAACGCTTTTGGATTCCACCAGGGCTGATTTTGTTTTTCTCCCACTCCCAAGTTGTGTTGTTATGTTTTCTCCTTTCTTGTTGGAACGTAATCGTGATGGCGACGTCCCTGACCGCGTGCACAACTGCCAAAATCCAAGATTGGCAAAAACCACCAACATCCAATATCGATCGATGGACGTCGAGGAAGACCGGGCGATGATCAGGGCCATGTTTGTGAGTGCCCATGCCACTTGCAGATTTTTCCCCATGATCATCCATTGTTGCGCTCCAACTCCGGGAATGGCAGTTGTTGTTACGTCGACATCTTTCTCTATAGACGGCAGACTAGTATCCAATGCGCTTTTGCCATCACAATATTCCTCCTCCTTTGTTCCCTGGCCAATGCAGTAATCCTCCATCTCCCAAAAGCCACCACTCCTTTCGCTCCTTTCACTATCCTCGTTCTTCGCATCCAAGCTTGCCTGAACCAAAACGTCCGTCAAACCCGCCAGCCACTCCATCAACACCCCGTGTCCATCGAAGCAGAACTTCCACTTGGTCTCCCCCTTCACCTTAATGCTCAGGCAAAAGGGCGTGGGAGCTCCCGAGTGTCCCATGGAAACGCTCACGCTCGCGTGCTCCTTCAGCAGGTCCAGCGATCCGCGGGGAGTGTCAGCCGAGGACGGTCGGAGGGATTCGAGTCCCGTGGCCGAAGCGGCGAGGAGGGCGAGCGAGGACTGCGCGGTCACGAGGCGTTGTTCGGCGGCCTGGGCGGCCTGCCCGAAGATGCTGCTGTATCGCTTGGCGGAGAGGAGGGAGGCGGCGGGATCGATCGGGGCGGAGCTGTTGCCGTTGACGGGAGGAACCTCGCCGCCGGAAGGTCGAAGGCCGCCGAAGTCTCCGTCGGCCGCCTCGCCGGAAGGCTTCGGAGCGGCGGCGCCAACGGATCCGTCGCCCTCGTTGGCGTTGTCGCTCCCTCCATCTGCTGCCGCCGATGGAAACGGCGGAGCCTCCAGGGCAGGACCCCCGCCTCCCCGTTTCGACGACAGATCCTCCTCCTCCTTCTCCTCCTGGGTCCTGTAATAAATCAGTTTGGATCCCCGGAGCTCCACCCGCCTCCGTTCCCACGCCTTGATCGTGCTGTGCTTGCCGAAGCCGGAGCGACGCTTCCACAACACGCCCGAGAAGCGAACGTCCTCCGTCGCCCCGTCGTCGCTCGCTCCTCCGCCTCCGACGCTGGGGAGCATGTTGGCGATGCTCTCGTTCAGGAGGGGGAGGGGGGCCATGCTGGGCCAGAGGCTTCCCCCCTTTGCCGGGGGGCTCGAGGGCGCCGAGGGATCAGTGCCGAATCCCTCCATTTTCCTCTTGGACCTCGGTGACGACACCGCCGGCAGCGACGACGACGACGCCGTCGCGTTCTTCTGCTCGGCGTCGTCCCCGTTCGCATCCTCCTTCTCCTCCTCGTCATCGTTGTCCCCTGGGCCATCCCCGCCGCCGCTGTTCTCCCCTCCCCCGTGCCCGAACCTAGTGCTCGCCTGAGTCTCAATGAACTTCCCCAGGTCCGCCCCCCACTGCAGCGGCGTGGTCGCCCCCTTCCCCTTCTCCGTGAGCACGAACTTCTTGAAGTCGGCGCCCACCCCCCTGAGGTTGTCCACCGGCGCGCTCAGCTGCTTGAGAAGCTGGTCCTGCATTTCCCTCGACTTCTCCTTGGCCTCGGAGATCGGAANCCTTGGCCTCGGCCGCGTCCTTCGCCTTCTGGACGCGCTTGGCCTCCTCGATGAGCTTCTGCTGCTGCACGTCCGGACGGGCTATGAGCTGCATCTGTGCCGGGGTGAGCTTCTGCCCGTTTTGGGCGGCGAGGGCCATGGCCTTGGCGCGGAGTATCACCGGGTCTTCGTCCTCGTCCTGGGATTCGGAGGGGGGGAGGTCGATTGGACCGTGTCCGCTGCCGTAGGACGCGGACTTTTTGAACTCCTTGGCGGGGGAAATGTAATTGGGACTTCCGGTGTGGAGGGCCCTGTCGATGGAGGATTGGGTGGGACCGGCCGAGAAGCCCTGTTGGACGGGCGACGTCGTGGAGTTGGAGTCTTCCTCCGAGACAACGGGGCGTGGCGGGGGAGGAGTCTCGAAAGGTGGCCCCACGATCGCCGTCGTCTCCTCCGTTTCAGTGGGGGCGCCGACGCCGCTACCACTACCACGACGACGACGACAACGTCAAATCGGGCAAGACGGACTCCAAGGGGGGCAAGGCGGACGGTTATTCCAAGGGGGGAAAGGGTAGCGACGATCGCTACGCGTACTGGGGAGGCGGTGTCCACTCGCAGTATTGGGAACCTCCTCCTGCATCAACGTGGCATCGGCCGCCACCGTCGTCCGCGCTTGAAACGATGATGCCGGATCGTTGGTCGTCGCCGGACCATTGGTCGTCGCCGGGGATGGCGTCGCACGATGGCGATTCCGACCACGTCCACGTGATGCCGGGGAACGACAACGACGTCGTCGTGGTGATACCGCCCGCGGATCCGGGGTGGGGAGGAGGAGGAGGATGGGTCCCCTCCGGCAAGGCCGGCAAGGGCGCCAAGAGCAAAAGCGCGAAGCACCACGAAAGGGAGTGGTCGCCGCCGTGCTTCGTGATACGGGAGGTCCCGCTCGCCGCGATCGGGTACTGCGGGGACACCATGGCCGACGCGATGAACATATGCACCGACGAGTGCGGTGACGACGGGGACTGTCCGGGTGGCCAGGGGTGCTTCGACGTCGGGGATGCGTGCGACTTTAAGGGGTACTGCGNCAAGATTGACCATGACGGCCGCAAGGGACGTCAACTCTCGGCCGCCACTCGGAGCGGAAACACAATAATGCACGCACCAACATGTCAAGTGTGCGGCGGGTCGATAAACGATAAGCATATGGCATCCGACAGGGGTCTGATTGGTATGTATATGTTGTCAAAAGAGTGCATTCTTAAAGTCTCGAGCCATGAAAGTGGATTTGAGATTTCTCAATTTTTCATCACATAAAATGCATTGGTGTAGTTATGGAATGAAATTACTGCCCTCAGATGGTCTAGACTCCAAATAGATATCGATAATGAAATCCTCGTGCACGTGTTACTTATCACAAATAGTCTTTGTGCTTGTGTTTTTGTTGACAGTGTTCACACCAGTAGTATTGGTGCGCTTATGATGGCATTAGTCCAAATAAAGCAATGTGTGCCAAGGAAGGTGCGTTTTGATTGTTCTAATCAACTTTTCTTCCTCACATATGAGTAACCGTGCAGTGCATATTGGTGGATATCTGCCAGACGGGTTTCCATCCTAGAAAAGTTTCACATACTCTGCTTGATTTCAACTAGTACGTTTTATGTAGAATAATAATAATTCATCTCGTAGATCTGCAAAATATAGTTTCAAGAAAAGTTCACACCTGAGCTTAATTTTCTAGCCTCAAAGACCTATTTTGAATGAGCGCAAACTTTTCATGAGGGTATTTCATTACCCAATGCGCTTATAAATCAGGTTTGGTATCTATTTCAGCCAAACAAAAATGACACAGGCTCAATCAGCTGACCACAAAAACTTTGTGAACCAATACTACAACTCCCCTCAAAGATATTCCTGCCACATCCCCCCAAAACTTAGCCCCTTGTTGGCAACAAGGACAGCCTGCGGGACGAGCGCAGCAGAAGAACAGGAGGAGTGAGAGATGCAACACACGGCACGGGTGCGGTGGAAAAAAGGTGAGCAGCATCAAGCGCGCCTGTGTGGTCGTTGTCATTTTGTCACAGATAGAATCAAACTTTGTGCACTGTATCCATTAGCCTGTCTTACTCCTTTTTCTCTGCATCTTGTACAATTCACAGATGAAAACAGCTCATTTGTTGTATGATTGGATGGGAGTGAGTGAGGAGAGGGGGTCACAAAAAACATTGAATGAGGGGAAGGTGAAATAAGTACTCTTTCATCCTCTCTCACTCACATCTTCTTTTTTGAAATACACAATCCAGTAGCCACCCCCCCCCCCCCCTTCATGGCATCGATGGGGGCATCTTTCCTAAGTATGGTCCAAAATCTTCCAGCAGCTCAACAACGATTCACACTTTCCTATTCCCTTGACCAAAGGCCCTGCCGCTCCCCTACAGTAGGTATACCGGGCAACCGGAAATGTGTAGGGACCCATAGGATCTAACTGCAAACGCACACAAGAATCCTATTCCTCCCCATCACCACAACGCCACAAGCTCACCAATTTCATCTTGGCGGCAGCACCTCAGTGCTGCTCGAGAAAAAAGCCTTCTACTCCTCACATCAGCCGCCTCCACCAACCAAATAAGTGATCCACAGGAGCACAGGTCTGACATAGCCTGAAAAATAGTCTCTGCACACACAGACAAGAGGCCAGTGCCGAGCATAATTGAATCACCAAAATCAGCTGACACCTACATTAAGCAAACGCTCCCCCCTCCAATAATGAGGTTGTTGGAGCAGACAGCAAACACGTGTTTTTTGGCCGCCGGCCCCCCGCCTGCCGAAAATGAATACGACAAATGTTGGGCAGCGCCGACGCCGTTCAAACCAATCAGAAATAGAACAAAATTCAAATTTGGATGCGCATAACGGGTCAGCCCTCCAGTCCCCCACACCAATGGCCACATCAACTAAATAGCGGGGAAACACCACAAGAACGCAGGTCCAACACAGCCTGTCAACTCTCTTCCTTTTGACCCAAGTGACAGACCGATCAGCAAAAATCGAATCCTGAAAAATTACAGCAGCCGCATCACAGCATTGTACGTTAGAGCCATAAGCAACCGCAAGCTTTCTCGCCGCCAACTCCCAACCTGCCGACACAAACGACACAAATGATGGACAGTGCCAAGAACGATCGAGCCAATCAGAAGCAAAACAATCAACGGCAATGCATTCATAAAGCTCTCCGGGAGAAGGAATCTTTCTTTTTGTCGTCAAGTAGCCGTGACTTCGAACTTCCAAGTCATAAGGCGATCCAGGAAGCCAGGTGGGAAGCCTTGACCCGTTCTCTGTCATATTTGAATCTTCCACACTGGATACTTTCAAGCAGGAAGAACCAGCTTTTACTTTGTGCGTGAAAAATCTACTCTTCTCCGGAGAAACATATTTTGGCGTGGACTTGAGCTCAACAGAATGCTCCGACTCTACTCCATCTGACGTTTTGGGCGCATCGATGGAGGTTGTGCAAAGTTGGTACATTACAAAGTTCATCAAAACCATCATCGTCCAATATCTTTCTATGGACAATGCCGAAGACCGCGCAAGCAACAGAGCAAAATTTGACATGAAACACACTACTTTAAGCTGCAGCCCCCTCAGTGCAAAATCTTCAACACGACCATCTGAGGCGAACACGGTCGATGCTGAACGATTGTTGACTACTTGCTTTGGCACCATACTTCCCGCAACTTGTCTTGAATCAATGTTTGTTGCGTCTTGAGTGTCAACGTTCTCATCGCTGGCAGCGGTGTCACCTTTTCTCCCCATAGCTATAGAATAGTCTTGCATTTCCCAATCACCCGCACTCCCACAAGTATCAGCCCCCTTCATCGCTTCCACACTTGATCGAACAACCACATCTGTCAGTGCAGTCAACCACTCCATCATCATTCCATGCGACTCAAAACAAAACTTCCACTTCGTTTCCGATTTGACCTTAATAGAAACACAGAACGGAGTAGGACTTCCAGAATGACCACGCGAAGCTGCTACTGTTGCCCCCTCTTTGACAATATCGAGAATACCGCGGGGTACGTTGGAGGGGTTTGGTTTTAAGGATTCGATTCCCGCCGCCATCGCCATGCGAGATAGTTCGTCTCGAGCACTTTGGAGTTTGTGTTCGGCAGTGTTGGCAGCTTGTTCGAAGATGGATATTCGTTTGGAAGGTGTGTTGATGCTGTTGTTGTGAGCAGAGGGGATGGAGGATTCTTCTTCTGAGGAATCAAGTAGAGAGCATTTGTTCTCTTCGTCGACTTCTTCACCCGGCGTTTTATAATACATGAGTTTGGATCCTCGAAGCTCGACGACCCTCCTCTCCCAGGCTTTGATCGTGGAATGCTTCCCAAGTCCCGAACGCCGTTTCCACAACACTCCTGAAATACGTAACATGTCCTCCTCTTCGATTGATGATTGTTTCAAGACAGTGGAAGTTGTGGGCTTGGATACTGGAAAAAGACTTGCCGCGTTCAATGATGGAAGCGTGGGCATATTCGACCACAATGACGTTATGCCCGCATTGGAAGAATTGTTTGGATATTCGCCAGATGATGATGATGTTGGTGGTGGGGATGTGCCCTTTTGGCATTGTCCAGCATAGTTTCGACTCTCTCCCATCACTGGCTCTTCCTCCACGGTTGCCAACGCCAATGGATCCGACCCGAACCCGTCCATCTTCTTCCTCTTCTCTTGACCCTCCGCGTTTCCTTCAGCAGCAGCAGCGGAAGTGCCAGCATTGGCTGCTGCCGAGGCATTGAGCTTCCAACTCTGCTCTTCAATGAATTTTCCCAGATCCGCCCCCCACAACAGAGCGCTCTTTTCTTTCTCGGTCTCGATAAACTTCTTAATGTCTGCTCCGATCTGCTGCAGGTTTCCCTTATGTTGCTGCTGTTGCTTGGCCTTGCGAGTCTCCTCGATCAACTTCTGCTGCTGCACATCCGGCCTGGCTATGAGTATGACCTGCTCCGGCGTGAGTTTCTGTCCGTTGGCGGCAGCGAGCGCCATGGCCTGGGCCCGCAGCACGACGGGGTCGCGTTCTTCGTCGGGGTGAGGAGCGGAGTCGAGGCCCGGATCCACGCGATGGTCGTGCGTGGCGTGGGGCAAGTAGTGGTTGGGATGGAGGGCGCGGTCGATGGACGACTGAGTCGGACCCGAGAGCGAGGCGTCGGCGTTACTACATGGAGAATTGGGTTCGTCGTGATCGGGGGTCGTCGTTCCGTGGAGAAGCTTGGCGTGGTATCGCTCGTCGTGCTGGGACAGGATAGCCCATGCCTCGCGTGCTGAGAGGATGGCGCCCGTTCGGGTGTTGAAGTAGGGCTCTTGGCTGTCTTCCGAGCTGAAGGAGGCGTCGCTGTCGTCATTGCCGTCTCGGTCGACGTCGCTCATCATGGTGGCTACGAATAGAAATACTTACACCCGCATTCAATCAATATTTGAGAGTGGAGTACATATCACGAAGGTGTTACCCCCAGGGTCACGAAAAGGCTTTATCTAGTCTGACATTTAAGGGGGGCTACAACCTAGAATATAGTTGGAAACTCTCGTCACTAGGAGACTTAAAACGTGGATTTCCTTATGGGGGTGACAAATGATTTTGGCTAGGCAGACCTCAAAGGGGCGGGGGGTTGACAATGTATCGTACCTCTCTAGGGTGACACTTCGTGCGAATACTCCACGCACCATACCGTACCATACTATCCGGGCCGTTGTCCGTTGTTCCGCTTCCGCTCGAGAACGGGAGCGAACACGGACTCACAGCGGGGCCGATCAACATCAATATAAAAAGGAAGAAAGCAACTAAAAATGCATCGGACAAAGCCCGCGGCCGGACGAGCATCCGCCGCCTCCACGCCGATGACGTCATCGAGGCGTTCCCCTCGTTCCGATTCGCTCGCGTCGCTCCTGATGCCGGCGGCCAACGAGGCGACTCCGCTCTCCTCTTCCTCCTCCTCCGTCGTCGTCTCGCGATCGTCGTCCAGAAAAAAACGGATGCATCGCTCGTCGTTGGAATTCTTGGAAGATGGAAACGACGGAGGAGCAGGAGCAGGCGATCGCGCGACAGCGGCGGAAGCTTCCCCCTTCTTCTCGGGTTCGACGACCGTGGGGAATAAAAGCGTCGAGCGCAAACGAAAAAGAATGGCGTCGTCGTCGTCGTCGTTGGAGTTGGTCACTCCTCCTCTTCCTCCTCCGCCGAACCACCACCGGCGTCAAATTTCTCGAAGGAGCAAATCCAAGCTGCGTTGTCTTTCCAACAAAGTTCAAGAACGGATTCAACCCGCAATGGATTCAAGGGAGCGTCGACCGCAGCAGAAGAACCAGCGGCAGGGAAAGGGGGACATTGCATCCGGTTCCGATGGCGCTCGAATCAGAAAAAGGACAGAGTCGAAAAGGAATAATTCTAATGCGCCGTCCGAGAAAGAGTCAGCAAAAAATCCAACAAAGAGAGACCTCGATAATGATCGTACCTGTTCTACTACCGATCAAATCGACAAGAACAAGGTACTCCCCATGTCCAAAAGTTCATCGTTGAATCAACTAAATCCGAGGAAGACGAAAAAGAGAGCAATCCTTTTTCCCCAGTCCAGGGAAAAGCCCTCGTTTGCTTCCCATCATCTCACGTCCGAAACAAATACTACTTGTGAAATCAAAGAGGCACTCCCCATGTCCAACAATTCATTTCTAAATCAACTAAATCCAAAGAAACGGTCGACCAAAAAGAGGGCAGTTCTCTTTCCCCAGTCCAAGGAAAACCCCTTGCTCGCTTCCCATCATCGCACGCCCGAAACGAATGAAAATAAGGCAAACGTTCATGGAAAAGCACGTGTAGCAAATTCGGATTCTCCTCTGGACTACCGTCCCGTAAGCCGTGCCAACGACGGTGCAATTTCATTGAAAGATGCTGCGACGGATCCCATGATGAAATTGTACGTTGAGCAATGGACGAATCCCTCGCCCGAAAGCACCGGCAGTGATGCAAAATATAACAATCGCAATGATCCAGCTCATGCCAACGTTGGGTATCGGAGGGGGGTTGCCGATTCGCCCAAGAAGGCGGACGATCCATCCTCTTCCTCCGTGATATCGACATCCTCGGACTCGGATGGCGACGAGGAGGCAGGGCGATATGGTGATTGTCTCGCCATTGACAAAAAATCCGAGCAACTCGTCGCCAGAGAAAACTCTTCGGAAAATTCCGCCGGTCTCAATGCGAAAGAAAATTTAGAGTTGGAATACGGTCGTTTGCTATTCATGAAACAGGATCTCGAGCGCAAAATGCGCGCGCAGGAAATGGATGCGAAAAGAACCGATCCGTGGACTTGCGATCCCCCCACTGTTAGGATGGGGCCGGCTATCACAGCAGACTTTTTCACGCCGGGGAAAAGGGAGGGAAATAACGATATCATCGGTCCATTTGACGGAAAGACTAGTGGTGGCGAAGCCCTTTCTTTGAGAGAAGAGGTGACTTTTGGTGAAATGGCGTACCGACATATAATGGCCGAGCAACGCAAGGCAAAATTGAAGGGTGGCAATAGTTGCGAGGAAGATCAGGAAAGATCTCGTGCCGCCAAAAATCACGGAAAAAATCATCAACACGGAAGGAGGGTTGGACCTGCTTGCAGGGATGACACCCCGCCATTTCTTGAATCAGGCAAAATACGAAAAAACTATGGCGAAGAATACAATTCTCCTAGGCGCAATGGATATTTTGAACAAGGAAAAAATGCGCTCTCCGTCATGCACCCCTCTTCCAAACCAGAACCGAAAAAAGGAGGAACCATACGGAGTAATTGCAGGGATGACACCCCACAATATCTTGAAGCTGATCAAAGAGGTGAAGAAGAATATGTCGAAGAATACAATACCCCCGAACATCATGAATATTTTAAACGAGGAAATAATCCATCCACTAGGCACCCCACTGCCAAGCCAAAACCAAAGAAAAAGCGGAAACGGCGTGTAGTCGAGACAATCACCCGCGTAATTCACGAAGAGTCCGAAGAGGAAGGATCGGCATCTACCAGGGGAGAAGAAAGGCACGGAAATAATCATTCTAGGCCAGGAGCAAAGGAGGATGGATTTTTGCCTTCTCGAAAGTATCGGAGAGACGACGACGAAGAGACAAACTTTGGCGTCAAACAATCACGCCCAGGAAGATCAAACTTTGGGAAACTTGCTCCCTCACCAGGCAAAGAGACGCAAAGGGTGCCACATGGGCGCGGCCAAAAATATGGTTTTCATCAAAGACCATTTGACTACTTTCAAAGCGAAAGAAACGGCTGAATACCGTTTATTGAAGGAGATGGGGTCGATTCCACAAACGCGTATAGTTCATGTTGGCTCCAGTGTATTGATTCACACTTGCTTGGTTGCGCATTACCTCTGCGTTATCATTTTGTTACATTGATTTCATTCTTTGACTCACTCATGAATAAATTACTAAGGGAGAGTTATTTTCATCTCTTTCTATTAATATTCTAAATCTGATATACTCGAGGTTGGCAGGGAAAATTTCTGTATACCAACGATTGATGGGACGGGACTCTTGCACACCCAACTTGATTTATCCATCTGGCCAAAGATAGTTTGGCGGTACGAGTTTTAGTTTAGTACTGGCGCACCCCTCAAAAATCGTTTGTTTTCGCTCTGTGATGCTGCCTCAGACTTTATTGCTAACTACTAAATCCTTTGCAGATCAATTCACGTGCTGTCACGCCCGCACAGCCATTTACCTTGACTGGGTACCGTTCGATTGATATATGATACCCCGATCAAAACATGACTGGATCATCATGCTTGGAGGCTTCAAACCTCAAGGAGACGTTGCACCTGCACCCTAGCGCTGCGGCACAGACCCCTCACCAACTCCCTATGATGCCCCTGGAGGGGACTGCATCGCCAGCAGGCCATCTGAGGGGCACTAGGGCAGCGGCAATGATTCGACTTGGGGAACATCAAGGTCGAATCCTAGGGGGGTACTCATCCCGAGTCATTCCTGCTTCTCATGACGCCATCATGAGACGCATGATGTGACCGATTGCCCCCCTGCGTCATCAAATGGTGCCGGATGATAACATAAGACATTCGATGACACGAGATTTGACCGTCGCAGCACCCGATGGCGACGAGTGCTGCTAAGTTGCAAAAGAGGAGGGCACAGAACCCATGCTGTTCCTGCTTCAAATGGCGACGTTGTGGGGAAACGGAAGGGATCAAATGGCGTCGGATGATACCCAACGTCAATTGGCGGTGTGTGGGTGTGTCAAGGCGCCAACGTGACTGTCATAGCACACAGCAGATGGTGCTAAGTCTCGCTAAGTTGTAAAAGAAAATTAAGCTGCGCCGTCGCCACTTGGCGATGTGAAAAGACCTAGTTAACAGCTTTCCTGCTAAATGGTTTCTGGTGGATTGGCTGTATGTAGCCACTTTTACATATGTACTTTGGGTAAAAACTCAATACGGAGGAATCAATACGAATCAACCATAGATTTTGATAGGTAGGTACCATATGCCGATAGGTACCATACGCACAATTGGTTTTTGGAGCAGATACGGTTGTTGGTTTTTGCAAAAAAGGTATCGTACTGTACGAGAATAAATAGATGA
>JALLOY010000247.1:0-13056 GCA_036939835.1 Thalassiosira delicatula
TTATCAAACCCAAAAGCTTTGTATCCGTTGCCCATTTGTTGAACTCTCAAGTGCTTAGGACATAGCCATCTTTGCACTTGGAGGTCCATTATTATCTAATTTGTTTTGTTGGGATGAAGTGTTGACGTCAGATCTGGTCTATGGTTCCATATTGTCTGTTGTGTCATTGTTGGGTGCATTCTTTGGTGGGTCATTGCTGGCTGTCTTTGTTGCCCTTACTGGCTTCTCAAGAATTGACTGAAGCCGTTTCAAATCCTTGAGTTTTTTATCTGTTAGGTAGAACGTGTGATCCCTTTTAGTCAACACGTTTGCTAGGTTGGCCACCACTATCACTAGTTCATCCTCTAGGCTTGTAGTTGGATTTATTAGGTTTTGTACTTGAATAATATATGTTCCGTTATTATTGTTGTGCAAGTGTCCTTTATCCACAGTTTTTAGCACTGGCAGTTCTCTCTGAATATCCCCAGGACCCACCCTTTACTGTAGTGTTGTAAAAAGGTGTTTCAATGGTGTTGTTTGTTGTAGTCAAGTGCTTCCACACCAGTGGAGATGAAGGGTTTTGTATTGCAGTTGTGGTGCCCATACAGATTGATGTACATCAAGTTGTTTGGGTTGGTAGTGGATTGACTTTTCAAGTTCAGTTGTGTTTCCATTTGTGGGATGAGTTGGCACCATAGGTGCAGAGGGAAGGAAGATGCTATTGTACTTAGTACTAAAACAACGTGGTCTTTCACACTTTGGATTGCTTTCTTGGCTATGTTCCACCTGTGATCATCTGACAGTACAAGTTAATAGTCCTTTCCAGACTCTCAAATTGCCTCCTTGAACGCTACCAATGCCTCATTGTTGAGTACCTGGTGTTTTGGGCGATGATGTCGCACCTCTTCATTTGGAGCCATGTCCAATATGATTTCACCCTCTGTTTAATAGTTTGATCCAGATGGAAGTGCTGTCTGCATGGTAAAATTTGGTACATATCTCCTTGCTCAATAAGTGGGGGAACTTGCCAGTTTGGTTCAAGTAAAGGATGTTGCTTGTGCTGCAGAGTTTGTTGTAGATTTCATTTTTCATGGGTTCCATGGTACTCACGGTTTGACCATAGTCTTCTGCTTTGTTAACCTGACACCCTGTATTTGGTCTTGCACGTGCCCATCCTGTGTTTCCTTGGAGAAGAGTGCTTGTGTACATTTTTTTGTTTGATAGCAACTAGGCGCTGTAGTTTTCTTTGCAGCTGATCTTCAGCCATGTGCTCTTTGTGGGGAACACCACTGCTGCATGGAGATATTGAATACTTTGTTCCATGTTGGATTGTTCAAACATATTTCCATTAGTTTCTTTCTCCTGCTTATATGCTGCTTTGATGTGCCCACAAATCATTTTGGCTGATGGTACTTTGTATTTTAAATTTGTTGATTTTGTTCTGTCCAGTGAATCTAGGAGGAGTGTGTCGCTTTTCTCATTTGTTATAATTGATTTTAGTAATATGCACCATAGTTTGGTTTGTGGGTAGCAATGTCCACTGAGATCCAATCTTT
The DNA here is from genome assembly GCA_036939835.1 of Thalassiosira delicatula. Lineage (NCBI taxonomy): Eukaryota > Bacillariophyta > Thalassiosirophyceae > Thalassiosirales > Thalassiosiraceae > Thalassiosira > Thalassiosira delicatula. The sequence goes on from JALLOY010000247.1 coordinate 1,536, forward strand.
TGTTAACTGAGACAGTGCCATTGTTGCAACAATACCTTGTCAGCATCACATACTTCCGTGTACCCTACATCTGCTAGCTTGTTGCCACCAAGTAACATTTGAGTTAGGCCTGGGGTAATGTCTAAACGGTTTGCTGGTTGTGTATGTCAATCAGCAATTTCACCACCCTACTGGTTATGTTAGTGATACCGTTGGCAATAATTTTGTGGGTGGATTCAAAAGGTCTTATTTGGCACCCCCCATCAAGGCCGTGCCTGTATCACTGACTGCCAACAACATTGTTCTGTCAAGCACGTCCTTTGCTATCTGTTGTGGTGACATGCTGCTGTTTGCTCTGCACTGCTTTGCTTGCTTTGAAATTTCATGTTACAGGATAGAGGAAAATCATAATGATGCTTGATTGATAGTTATTGCAGATTAATGCGCTATATAAGTTGCAGATTTGGCCATAAGTCTAGAAATGCAGAACACATCTTATGTCTTACAAACTGAATAATCCAGTGTCTATCAGACCGCGCCACAGGCAGTGGTGGACTCTCCTGTCATTGTCTGTTAGGCTAGTACCTAAGTACTCTAGGTACTTGCCCTAGATACAATTATACACCATGACCATGGTGATACCTATTGTAGTAGCGACCACCCTAGTCAGGTGGTAACAGGTTATGAGCGCAATAGTATTGATTAGGTTGTAGTACACTTTCTGTGTACATACACAAAAATATGCGACAGCAGATTTAGCACACCTTTACAGGAGACACGCACCTCACTGCACGTGAACTTCTCTGCCACCGCTTGCCAGTTGGGTCCAGAAAGCGCCAGATAGCTACCGGGTGTGAGAACTTCCAGATGGATGTTCTGGTGATGCAATCCAAGAAAGTGTTTTGTACTGTAGTTGCGCTTGTTAGTGGGACATACGAGCCAGAATAAAACAAAGTTGCTCCTGTGTCCACCTGCAGTGCAATCAATAGAACCACATATCCATCATCTTGGTTGCTTTTGGTAAGATCTTGTTGTTGGCAATGTTGGTGGTTACAGGTGGCTAAGGGCTTCAAGGATCTGCTGGATGTATACATACGTTGATGTAGAGTACACCCAGCTAGGCCTCAGCCACTGATGACATGAAAGCTTTGATGATTTGTGCAACCAAGAGGATTGACTGATTGCCATTGTCTTGGGGCAAAGCTTCGTTGCTGGTTTGCTGAGGTAGCTTGCGTTGCTATGGATTGCAAGCACCATATTGCTGACACAATACTCAAAGACCATCTTTTCCTACTTTGTAAGATAGTCAATTAGGTTCATCACATTCTGTTTCATGTTTTCTGTTGACTGGGCCTACTGCAACATGAACAAGCTGAGTACCTTCAGAATGATGAGGTCAACAACTTGCCCATAATATAGAAACTTCCCATTCACCTTCAAAATAATTTCCCCCCATCTTTTCCCAGCAGTGGACCGTCATCCTGGGAACCCGCAAATTGTACGTGTACCCTGTACTTTGGGAGAGTCTGAGGGTGAGGGGAATCATAGCATCTGCCCAGCATCTTGTGGTCAAACTCCTTCCTTGCTTTGTCAATGCACCCCACCAGCATGGAGATCTGTACCTCCCAATCTAAAGTAAGCCCGGTGTATTTCTCTCCTTTCTAATTGGTTCCAATCTCATAGTCGGCGTACAGTGCGCTGATCAGATGCTATACGTTTTCCTCTCCCACGTATTTTGCATCAAAATTGTCAATAACTGGTGTGAAGCTGATCAGGAGCCACTTGTGTGTCCAGAGACCAGGCACATGTTCCTCCTGATAATAATCCACCTTGTAGAGTCTCTTCTCTAGCAACTCCTGGGTGAACACACCAACCTGCAGCAGCCTATACACCCCCTTTTTGATAGCAATGCAGATGTATCCCTCCCCCATCTTGAGGGCTTGGTGTTTGTATGCAGTACTAACCTCCTCTGGGACATTGGCAAGCTACAACTTCATATACTCCTGCTATGGGAGTGATATATTCAAATAAAAATTGCTGATGCCGATGCCCATAAATGTTGCGCCTGGCATCAACATCACTATGTTAAGCATTATTTTCACCAGTAGCATGTCCGCCGTTGGCGTTCTAACCTCGTATGGGTAGTTGATTCTGTTGCCACATACAGAGAGACAAGTCCAATGAATCTTGTCCTTCTGGGGACAGACATTACAAACAAGTTTTTATATGTGCGGTCTTTTATCAAATGTATAACACATTGCTGTGTGCAACAACCTCAATGGCATTGGTCCCATTCACCTGTCTATTGAGTCCCTGCACGAGACAACCAAACTCGTTGGTGGCTGACACCAGCCAGATAGGCCCGTATTTAGTGGTGCACAGGAGTGTACAATACAATCATCCCACCTTTCTTCTTGTCAAGCACAGTGTTCGCCACCTTGAAGAACACACTGACAGAGGTACAACTTGTGGCAGCTTGATATAGCACACTGCAGCAATGAGCAATGGCTGCCGCAATGCACATTGCTCTGGCCACGCTGCTGAAATACTATGCTGAGTGTATTTTATACCTGGTATTGTCCGCAGACGGCAACAATGCCTGGACATCTTTTACTCCCAGTGCCTCCAACTTGTGCTGGGGCCGTTACAGGATACCACAGTTTACCAACTCGACAATCAGCTCTGACGGTGGCTGCTCAACACAATTTAGCTTTAGTCTTGCTTTGTCCACACAACGTGTCCTTGGTGTAGATAGAGGCAAAACTGGGTCATTTGTTGGGTGTCACATTGTATTATCTGTTGGCCATGTGGCTTTGGTCTTGGTTACCCTCAGAGGTCTGGTAGCCTTCTGTATGCCATCGGCCTCAGACGAGTCGACATGTTTTGTTGCTGCGTTGCAGAAGTCGGCACTGAGCTTGACAAGGTTGTGTATCTGGCTGTTACCCAGCCAGTTCTGTTTCTTTTTAAAACCTGCATGAGGTCATGTGCCGCCTTGTACTTGTACACAGTGTTGCCTTGGGTGAGCACAGGCTTTATGATGTGCTTCCGCATGAACTACATGGTGTCTTGCACACGGCTTGCTTTTGTTGCTTGGATGTAGCAACAGAAAGCATGGTAGTGGAGCTGGGAGGAACCCAGGCACCACCCGTCCACCACATGTGATACCCATGTCCCTCTATTAGCTCTTTTTTGTGGTGCTGCATCTTCTATCCAATTGGAGCAAGCAGTGTGCTGTCAAAATACAGGAGACCAAAGAGATGTGCATGGGCGGAGACACCAGGGCACGTGTGACACACACACATGACATTGAGAGTTAACTCTGTGTGTGGCAACGGGGCACACTGGAGGTAAAGTGGGAACGAGTCGGCCAGGCAGGAGGAGATGACAACGAAGTGTGCTTTGAAGGTCTTGATCACCACTTTAGCCAAGTTGCAGCAATGCCAGCCAGCTGGGACAAGATTGAGCCTACAATTGACTAAGACTGCATTGTTGATGTACTTCTTGGACAGTTTGTTTGCCATGGTATGTATTTTAGGCCAAACGCCTGCACGTTACAAACACTCAATGAGTTTGAGTTAGGCTCACGTGAGTTCCTTGACAGATTTGTCTTTCAATGCCTCAACAAGGATTACACTGGAGTTAATCTTGACCCATCACATATTTTTTGCCTGCGTAAGACGCAAGTTGGAAGTGTCCGGTATGGTTGGAGTACATGATCTCTTTTGTGTTTCACGTTGCTCTCTTTAGTCCACTGCATTGTCGCCGTATCAGATTGTTTTGACTTTGTCAAGCGGACACCATGTTGCTGTTATTTGAGATGCCCATTGGTGTTTGCATTGTTTCTGGGTAGAAGTATCTGTTGGTGTTGGTTGTTGCAAAGAGTATGCAAATAACACAGCCTGTTTTTGCCATGTCCAGCATCATCAACTTCTTCTTGGGTATAGCAAAGGATTCCACCATGGGTAGATGGTGGAGGTTGTCTACCTGCTCCAACGGAGCTGGAAAATGTTGAATGTACATGCATTTGCTGTTGGGCATTTGGTTGTCAACAAGATACAAAATAAACCACTGCTATCTTGTCACCTTCAAATAACCAGTACACCCTTTGCTATGACCTCAACGTCCTCCTCCTTGTGCACTTCCACCCCTTGCTGTTGGGGGATAAGATAGTAGTGTAACCATCATTAGCCAACTCCAGGATGCTGACTAAGTTATTGAAGACTCAGTAGCTTGTCACCTGGCCTCGCTGCTTTGTTTAATTGTCATATTAGTAATAGTATCTCAGTTGTTGCTTGTTCCACATGTCCAACAGAGATACTCACTACCGTAGTGGACAATTTACCAGTGGGAATGCTGATACCTACCTTTACCAAGGAAATGCCCTGTTGCCCCCAAATTTGGAACACCACTGGGCATGACACCGCACATTATGCAACAGAAAACTCTCCACAGGCCCCCAGCAATACCTATCTTGGTAGCAAAGCCATTGTTGCGCGATATCTCAAGCATACCCATACAAACAGGCAGCACCTTCAGTACCAGCGCCTACACACAACGACTCACATGCATCATTTTCTGCACATGAAGTGGGTACTACCTGTGTCCGGGTGCAAACATTGCCCCACTGGGCTTATCACACGTCCACCAGATCATACACCCTTGTTGGTACCAGACATGTGCCCATTTCATAGGTACCACTTGCTATTGCTTAGTGGTGGCAACTGGGAGTGCAGCTTTGCGCATGACTGAGTTCTTTCTTGCTCCCAAATTCCTTGGGGTGACAGCGGGAGCCACAAAACACTGTCCGTCCTTGTCATGCACCCACATACACTCAATGGTCACATGCTCCTTCTCCAGATCCTTTGACTTGTATTTTGACAATACAATATCCCCCTCAACCTCTTCATATATGATGCTTGCTTGTTCTTCTTTTTGTCTGTCTTGCGTTCCCAGCAATGGAATACCATCATGTCCTGTCAAATTTGGTAGACAAAGCTCACGGTTTGCGCCACCACAGGCAGCGCCACAGCCACACGTGCTCCCTTCAAGCATGAGGATTACTAGTCCTCAACAGGATTGGGAGGTATGTCATCTTGTTTTATTATGGTTGTTTCAAGCAATGCCCCTTTCCCCTGGGCAATAAACTACCAACTAGCTTATGCGAGATAGTAGCTATCCTGACCTTTTTTCATTTTTACTAGCTAAATTAACTAGATGAATCAAACCCTGAAATATTAGTCACTTCAACAAGCAAACCTAGAATGACAGAATCCCGAAAAGCTGTAGATATCATCATTTCTTTGAATCATATAATAACTCCAAATATTCACTGCGCAACTTTGATGAAGTCAGCTCTTTTCATCTGAATTGCCCCTGAATTGAAAAATCATGCGGTAGGTCAAAATGTAAAAAAAACAGACAGAATCCACAAACCATAAGTAGTATGTACTGTAACTGTGTTTATGGGCACATCCCATATCGCCAGTACCAACATTTGACAATGATACTAGAGCTTGGTACCATCATCAGTCCAATGCTTCTAGCGTGGTCACTTAACAACATAAGTTGTCCAGTGGCACCCATAAAAGCCAATTCCCTCACCTGTACAACATAGGTGGAGGCATATTTTGGTTTGGCTATGTGGTCCATAAGGAACACACGGCACAATGACCATGTTGTTTTTGCCATCAACAAAAGGTGCAGTAGACAATTAGACAATGGTAAGCTTCCAATTAGAATTAATTTTAGAAACTCTCCACTACTGCCACTCAGTACATTTAGAAGGTATTTGCATCTTATTCGTGGTGGAGGACAGCCGCAACGTCTTCAATTCAATTCTCAGGGCACCACACAAAATAGGCAGGTCAATAAATAAATGATCGCCATGTAATCTCTACTTGATATTCTAGTTGCTGCTTAATTTCTTGCTGATTCCCGTTAGAAAACCCTCCACAAAGACGACCTTCAATGGATCCCTCAATGATAGTTGAGGGATCCGTCAAATTACAGCGGCCATTGCCATAGTAATGGTTGCACAGATCGTGGCAAGGTCTCTCATTGTTCCACTCCTCTCTATCAAACACCACAGAGATAAATGTACTATTCCCATATAAGAGACTAAAACAGCCTATTGTTTTTAGTGTTCCCTCAAAAAATACCCCAAATACCCTTCATCGTGTCTGCAAGAACGCAAGAGATTGGATTTTGGTACAGGCTTCAAGTCAATTTGCTGTTTTAGACCCTTTTCAAGGATTTTGGTTGGTATTTTGGTTACCCTTTTTCAGCCTTCCTTACCAACAGATAGTTTTGATGTGAGTAAGAGGTTGCATGTGTCTTGGATTTGCATTAAACACCGGGGCTAAATCTGCATTGGGCAGCTTGGATCCATTGTTGTTAGCGTTATAACCATGTGATACTTGACAGACTTGGTAGCTGGCTCTGCCACGTTGGCTCGATGATTGTGAGGTTCCACTATTTGGATTTTTGTGTCTTGTGCCTTGATGTACTTCTGTATTGCTTTGGAGCGCTACTTATCAAGCACGTTGAGTTTTGAACCAAGGTTGCGCTCTTGGAGGTATTCATAGACTTCCTTGAATGCCTCCACTATGCCTTTGTTATTCCTGCTTTTCATGGGGCGAATTAGAATAACATATATAGAATAAATTTTAGCAGCAAAAAAATTGATCTAACTGGGAAGCAGCCCGCTAGGTTGCTATATTTTACTGTGTTATCATTCTGGTCTACTAGTGTGGCAACACATAACAGCACAGTAACAACACGGGACAACCCGTCAAATTGAACTGGTGTGCCTCCCATCAAAAATACCTGTCTGTGTGACCAACGTGGATGTATTTGATGGGATTGGCAATTTGGGGCCATGAAGGTCGGATGGAAGTCCCAATTAAGACAACTGTTATGAAAAAAGCCACCAACTGCACACAACAACAGCGGTGGACAACAATAGAATGCTACGACCGGGCTAACTAAGTAGCAATTGCAATCTCTCAATGGCTCTGTCTTGTCTCTGCCAACAAAAAGCAATCGAACAAGTCATGATGGCAACCATAATAGCAATATGAGCAGATTCAGGGGCACAGTTGAGGGCAATACAAACAATGCCACAGTAGCAGAGATCTGTGAGGGCATTATCAAGACAGCAGACAGGATTAGGGATACAACAGGAGCACCATAGTACAACAGTGTCCCAAGTGTGCTGTGGAAAGAAATGAGGCGGATTGGCCCATTCTGACCAAGAAGGGAATAAGCACAAGGTTTTAAGAAGGTCGTGTATAAAACAACCATACCCCTACCAATACTATGCAACACTGTCCCATCCAACATAAACAAAGCAGGTCTGAATAGCAAGGATAAAGTAATGGAAAGGGGAAGGGAGGGCGGTGCCAGATTCTCCCAGCAAGGTCCAGGGCAGCAGCAAACTCCCCCATCTGGTAGACACATTGGGTGTGTGTCCTCAGCAACGGTAGGAGGGAGCAATTGAGGCTGATATTCTAATAAGCAATGGGGCTAATGTGATAGTCCCAACAATTGCCATGGCATATGGCACAGGACCAGACAATGAGGAACTAGACGGAGGGCCAGACCCAAGCACTCAAGTTGGTGTCAGGAGGAACACCATGACTCTCCATAATGGGATTGAGGGGGACAAACACAGCACACAATATACGGAAGTCCTGGGGACTGTGCACAATCAGCAACTGTGCCTGGGGGTGACACTCCTATGATTTACTACAGATAAGTACAGCAAAATAGGCTTCAAACTTCCAATGTGCACTGCTAGGCGCGTTGGTCAACTTCATTGGCACCAGGTACCACTCTCCCTGTTTTTTAGGGCCTTGTTACTGTCCTCGCAAGCACTGCTCACCAAGAACACTTGAGGACAGGCATACAAAAAAAATCCAATGCCGGTTTGATTGGTACCACAAGATTTGTTCATGGCTCACACGTGGAGCAAATGACTGTGAAATAGTTTAGAAGGAATATAGGCACTACAACAATTAGACATTTGATCCATTGATTGCGTGTCATTTGTAATGGTATATTGCTACCTGGTATTTAATTCCCTGTGCTTGGGCATCAGTTAGTGCAAAGAAAGCCTAACATAATTTTATCGGGGCATTTGGGATGTGGTACATGTTCTACAACTGAAGGGGGGTACTAGGCAATATCTTTGTGTTAGATTAATGTAGAACCAGGAATACTCTGAACAGGATGCACAAGGTAAAGAGTGGTATCTTTGCTGCAGCCCAGATACTGGAGGTAGGTGTCCATTTTGTGTGTCCAATGCTGTATGAGCTACCTACCAAATACATTCTGACATCATAATTAGTGTCAGGCTCCTATCATAGATGATATAAGGATGGATGACAACCGCACATATATGAATCAGTAGTAAGATGTCAACTAGAGCAGCAGATGATAAGTGTGGCACAGTGTGTCAGGGACCCCAGTGCTGTTGTGGCATAGCATGGAGCTGCAGAGTCTGAGGCCATGGGTTCAAAGCCTATCAAGACTGAGGCTTGTGATCCCTCCCAAGTGAGGTCCAAATGTCAGTGGAGGATATTTGAGTGACATGATATTATTACAAAGGATATTGCTGGGATAGAGTAAATTAGAAAAGTCTCATGTGTTAAAACTATCTGACATTGCCAATTGAGCCAACTTGCTTCTCCGTGTGAACCCAATACACTTGGTTCCTGAGTGCTGTTACATATGTCTGGCCCCGCAGTCCAACCCGTTGCGCTATCTTGCTCATCAACAGGGGCATATGAGTGAATTGGCTGAAGAGAATTGTAATTGTAATCGCCAAACCAATTGCCCACACAGTGTGCCCCTGAAAGGGAGCACTCAGGGGCCAAGTGTCTAGGAAACACCTAGCAGGGCTATGAAAGTACCATCAAGGTCCGTTACATGGTTTCAGGCTGGGAGTGCACATAACAACATGCCCCACTAGAAAGGAACCAGTCTATTCCGTGCCTTGGCTATCCAAGAGGAGATACTAAGAGGGTTTTAGACCCATTTGCGACTTGGGATCTAGAAGGGGTATGGCAACACATTCGTGCTGCTTGGGTGATAGGTGGGAGCCCTTCTTGTGATTGATATTGCGTCATCAAGTAAGACCCAATCTATCCTAAGGACAAGACACACAACAACATGTCTGGGTTGTCTTAAATTGCCTCTAACAAATACAATCATGGGGTTGATAGGTACTACACTCTTGATAGCATTGGTAGAGTATGAGAGCAAGGAGGCAGAATGCCATAGGATCCTTTAATACCTACACCAGTATGTTATCATTCAATGCCCAGTGATTGAACATCAGCTCATGGCCATCCCAAGTTGCAGCCACATCTTCCCAATTCATAAACTACAAACACTATCTCTGATCCCTCAGGTGTTTGCCAAGGTCATAGATGTTCACCAGCTTCTGGATCCACCTGACCACTGACCACCCCTCACATTCCTTTACCCCTTCAATGTATGATCACCAGACCTTACCCATTAACGATACATCCACAGATATTGGAGATCATTGAGTCAGGAACAACAGTGACAATTGTGGCCTCACCAGATGAGGCCAAAGTACCTCATTTAGACTAATTTAGAGTAGGTGCCAACAACCATAAGACATTAGATCAACTAGGGATGAGAGGATGCTTTGTTGGATAGCAATGCCACAGAGATGATATTTAACTGTACAATTGCAACATAGTAATCCCCACATGGGAAATGACAGGGCAAGATCCCGTCAATAGGCGGCAATTCCCACAATGAGAGGTGAAATACCCTGGGTGGAAGCGGAGACCAATAGATGACACATATGTACACTCCAACGGAAGGAGTAATTCTCACAACATTGGTGTTCCATCACCACATGACCTTGCCTGAATTTGATGATACGGGATCCTACCAAGGACTGTCAACCAACACAGAAATGTGATGAGGTATCAAATCTGCCCAGAGTTCCTGGTAGCAATGCCACCAAGCTCATGCAGGGTTTTAAAAATGGCAACAGACTACCTCCAATATGTGGAAGGAAAGGCAGTGCCATTGTATTTGTCCCAATTACAGGCACGGGGCCAGAGACAACCTAGTGGTGTTGACTAGATGAGCCTCCTGTTGAGGATGAGTGGGACATTGTACTCTGTAGGCATGGACAAAACTTGGACAGGAGTAATGCCTCATTTGAACTTGTGATGAAATCTGAATTGTCACTCACCTTCTTCTTACAAGAAACACCAGCAGTATACTATGATAAACCTGTCTAGAATAATCTGTACAAGTTTTGATTATAACCACCAATGCGGAATAATCAGGGCACGAGTTTGCATAATCAAGCTAAAGTACAAGGCACTAGCCAAGTACTGAGGCTTGACTCCGCAAACGAGTGCCCTGATTATGAGCCGAGGTGGCTATAATCAAAACGAGTCCGCAATTATTCTGGACTGGTTTAGTATGTAGTTCTACGTGTCAAGGGAGACTCTAGTTGGTTTTGACACCAACAAGGACTTGTTTTCGAAATTGGTTTCAAAACCAACAAATCAATCGACGGTTTGGTATGCGGACGATTCACTAACTTGAGTTTATTTTTCAGGCCTGATAGCCTACACTGTCGCAGGAGTTGGTCTTTTGATGCATTTAGATGAAAAATTAATAAACTAGATTACTTTTGATTTGCGTTGAGGTAGGTACATATGGAGCCCTTACTATGAAGTAGTCATGGCGCAATTGGGATTTGTTTCCAGGGCAGCCCTTACGATGAGTAAGTATCGTACGTAGATAAATAAAAATAAGTAGTCAATTAATCACTAAAAGCCCAGGTGCAACGGGTTTGATTATGTAGTATATAGTACGTATCGCAGCAAATAATCTATATTTATAATCTAAAGTCCTTCTGGTGTAATCTAGATCCACATTGGCGTCAAAACCAACCTATATTATTCCATTCCTAGGATGACTACATGTGGTGCTGTGACCATTTTATATGCTTCTCCAGGGCAATAATGTATACCAGAGGAGTATCTTGGTTATTGCCGTGTTTGATACAGGACAGTTACCAGGCTGGGTTGCAGTAAACTTGTGAACGGGATGTGGTGGGTGAATATGGAACTTGCAACACACAAGTCTTTGTTCATCATAAACACATCATGTATGATAATGCCTCTGGCATGGAGTGGCATTCCAAAGTCCAAATTCTCTGTGAGTCGTTGCAACTCTTGCACAAACCAAAAGACATTCACAAAAACAACCTACATGAATGGAACTAATCAAGCGTAACTCCAGTTTGTCAAATGGCATCGGACACCAACTTTGAAAGCTCGTCCATGGTGTAACGTGTTACGAGACAGGCCCTCAACAGTGCATACTTTTCTGGGTTCTCTTTTTTTTCTTACGGCCAATCTGCGCTTATACCTTTGAATGACTGTGATGGCAATAATCTTTATTTGGAAAGTGCTCTTGTCTTTGAGCTTCAAATTTTCCATGAAGACACAATACTCCGCATGTAGGTTTTGATCAAGTCTCT
>JALLOY010000248.1:0-12997 GCA_036939835.1 Thalassiosira delicatula
ATGAAGAAGCGGTGTCAGACAAAGATCTGACATGAGTGTCTATTATTTTTAATACCAGTTCCTACGTATAATCACACATGGGCTCCGGCTTCTGGATTTTTTTCGAAATCGTTTTGAACCACAATCATTCCCAGGCGTAGTACCAGTTGAGGTTGATTAAAAATCAAAATTATTTTACTCGAGGCTGCACCGTTGAACTGAGAATTTGAAAAACCCGAAAGTGCCGCGGTCGCGTGGGAGGGATAATACCCCGATTTTGTAACTTATAAAACCAATTAAATCCTGTCTTGGGGAGATGTGAAGTGATGCCCTATTCTTCGCCCTCTCTTGAAAGTAACAACACTTCATATTATCCAACCCCAATGACCCTGTAAAAGCCATTTCAGACACCAGGCAACAGCATGCCTGGTAATTCTACCTCCCCAAATTGCACCCAAGTGTGGTCTGGATTCCTTGATTCAATTGACAACTTGTATTCAAAGAAAGCAGCACTGTTGCTAGGGAAATGAACCTCTGTGAAATAATATCTACTGTCACCGCTCTCATAGGTGGAATCGATTGTCAACCATTGTTCATTTCTGCCAAGAGGTGTATTGATCGAGGGCAAATCGCCTCGACCAATTTCATCCCAATCGAAGTTTGAATTTACACGGCCTTCCAAAATATAACTGACAACATCACAATTAGTGCAACCATTCTGAGCGTAGAAACGGAGAGCTTTGGCAATGGATAGTTGCGAGTGGCTAGGGCTGACAATAATTCCAGTTCGTTCATCCTGTAAACCATCTCTGTCGCAAGTATATTTACCAGTGGTCCCGTCAATAGCTTTTGCATTCTTGTGGTCACTGTTGCAGCCAAAGTTCCTCACGGCACTATCCACATCAAAGATTGTCTTCACCAATGTACCATCGACTGGCAAATAGGCCGTCGGGATTCCAGTTGGACTTGCGCTCGGTTCGGGAGGAAGTATCATCCCAGGGACTTCGATAGCTGCCCATGACAGACCGTTTGAAGTCAACAGTCGAGTTTCAAACGTGAGCTTGTATTCCAGATAAGCCTCGCCATTACCATGAAACTGGACTTCGGAATAGAAGAGTGAATCATCACCACTTGTATATGAAGAGCTGATTGGGAGTCCCTGGTCATTTCTAACAAGATCGCTCCATGGTGTATCAATCCATGGAAGGTCACCTTGATGTATTTCAATCCATGGTGCCGAAGCTTCTGCACGGCCTTCCAAAACATAAGAAACTGGATCACAATCCTTGCAACTATTAGAAGCGTAGAGTCGTAGCGCTTTGACAATTGACAGTTTTTCGTGTTCTGGGCTGATAATGATGCCCGCGGGCTCATCGTGTAAATCGGTTCGAACGCAATAATATTTGTCAGTGCTCCCGTCAAAGGTTCGATGAAGCTTGCCAGGCCATACACAACCAAAGTTGGTAATGGTGGTGTCAGAGGAGAATATATTTTTCACAAGCCATCCGTCCTCTGGCAAGTCAGCTGTCGGATTCCCGGTGGGGCTAAAACTTGGTGACTTGGAGGGAGACTTTGTCGGGCCAGGGGTAGGCGACGTTGAAGGATTTCCGGTGGGACTGTTACTGGGTGATTCTGTTGGCACGCTCGTTGGAGAATATGTAAACTCGTCACATACAGTAGACTGTGTGTTGCTCTCATGTACACATTCGCAAGTGCCGTCATGAAATAAATCTTTGTCAGTAAAGAGGTCACATGTATTGAAGCTTTCTCTGTTCGGCAACGCCCAATCCAAATCTGCATCGGTTTGAACACCCATCCACTGGGCAACTCCATTCCAAACAGCCTCCCACGGTGTTGTGGGAATCCAGCGTCCGCGCTTCAACCAAAAGTCGGATTCAGGACCAAGTGGCGTAGGAAATGTCCCGATAATCTGGCCTCCAATCAAAGACCCTCCTGCCATAAAGTAGTTCCCCCCCCATCTGATCATAAAAATGAACGCATGAGAATGAGTGTATTTATCAATTCAAGTAGCATGTGATCGAGGTTAGACAAATACAATATGATGCACTCACGCATGGTCTGTCCCACCATTGGAGTTTGTATTCATGCTTCTCCCAAAATCACTTCCCATCACTATGACAGTGCTATTCCAAAGGTCTTGATTCTTGAGCTCTTGAATAAATCCATCTAATGCTTCATTGACCTCTGAGAATTTTTCGTCTATGCCATTTCCTTTGTGCATGTCAAAACCTCCGTTCTGCACTACAAAGACATCCCTGTTTGCCTTTCGATGGTGACGACTCTTCATATATTCGGCCACTGCTTTGAAGCTTGAAGTCAATTTTACAGACGTAACAGGATAGTCTGCTATAGTGAAATCTGGAATGGCTGCGATGTCCATCATCTGGTCATGCTCAAATAGAGAAGATGCAACCCTTGATGACCACGATTCACTCATCACACTATTGCCTGCCTCCCCCACCCCATTAAGGGTTTTGACTGCATCGATCAAGTTTTCGATGGTGGGGTTCTGGTTAAGACTGCGAGGGCGCCTTGTGCTTACTGTTGAAAAATCAATATGAGAATGATGTTCACATGTGTTACAATAAAGGGAAAACACATCATGCAGAATCCAAAATCTTACCTGCAAATACTGGGTTGTTGAACATTTGGTCCCCGCTAAGCATCGACATGCCACTAGCAGCAACATCATTCGCAGATGTTTGGAGTCCATTTTGTTTCAGCACATCTGTGGTGTCGATTGATTGATTGATTGAAGAATTTCAATGATGATCAGTGAACATTGCCATCGTGGACAAACAAAAGTGCAATCCAGCTCGAAACCTACCTAAAATGCGTCCCATCACACCCGTACCCGGATGTTTAGTATAAATATCTCCAGTGAAGAATGCTTCTTGCATTGTGTTGTGGGCAAAGGGCCTGAAGGCTGATTCTGCCAGCCAATCGTCATGCTTGGTCATTGGTTTTGCAATAACACCTGTGTAATACATTGTGATTGATGACATGAGAACAAACTCTAAGCACAATAATATTGATTAAGAAACTTCTGAGATGGCATGCCCGTACCTGTGTTAGCCATAAAAAGTGCACTGCCTGTAGAGGTTGATTAGTGGAAATACAAAGTGCTCAGAAAGATAATAACGTTTTCGATGATACCATAACCAAAAAGGCTTGATTCAACTTACCTTCACGGTACAAATCGGTCAATACCACAAGGTTCTCGTTCACGCCAAACTGCTTACAGTTTTGATTTTCAGTATCAATGCCTGTAAGGTCCTCTTTGGGGATGGCATGTGCTTCTCCACGGGCTTCTACGTATTCTTCATATCCATTTCCTGTTGTGCATTCACCTTTGGGGACAATCATATTCCATGAATCAACTCCACCCTTCAACATAAGGACGACTACAGCCTTGTAAGGCGCTCTAGGCAATCTGGTGTCCCCAGTAATTTCTCTTGCAGTGTTTTGATTTCGGGTCAAGCTTGTTGAATGGTATTCTGGCGTGGATAGAATCAACTGTTGAGCTGCCCTGACTGCTTTGGCCACATCCCCCATCAGTGGCTCGACAATTGATTTAATCAGCTCTCTCTTGCTATTTTGCAGTCTGCCAGAAGTAAGGAGAACATCAAGCTCATCAAGAATGTCATCTATAGATGTGGTGGAGTGGGGCGAATACGAAACACTTGCCGGGGATAAACTGGTGTCACCTTCGATAGAGGGGCAGTCAAACGGGTAAGAGTAGCGCCAACTTTCAAAGGAATCCATCCCTTTACAATCAACTATGCCAAACCTGTTTCAAAGAAATTAGTGTGTTAGGGTGAATTTTAGACAGAAACACACGCGACTTGCATTTTACTCACTTGACAGTGTTGAAATATGCGTCGAGGAGAAACAAAACATTATCTCCTTGTAATGCCATTGCTTCTGGTGCAACCAATCCGGCTTGTTGAACCCCGCCTGGTGGGGTGAACTCTGGCAAGAAGAAAGAAAACACCGACGGGTTCTCGAATGAACCTTGGCCCTGTATTGTAATAGAGAGAACCAAACAGCGTGTCGTGTAATGTAAGACTATGGTGTGCCAATGCAGCAGAAAAGCAGAAGACAGTACTCCAACTTTTGTTTCATCTTTTCTTTTTCTTCTCCTCATCCCACCCATATTCTGTTTCGCAGTCGTATCTTTTTATTCAAAGCTGATAGTTTTTTTCCATATCTGTGTCACCAATGATCATCTGGACCCAGCAAATCGATGCTGACAGGTGTGTACAGTACAAGATTCGCCACAACAAGATCAAATATCTCTGGTCTATGGCACATCGCCTATCAGACTAGTTCATTTTTCACTCACAATCTTTCCTTGAGTGCCCATGAGAGTGGGAATTTGAAGAGGAGACTTGTAATGTAGCCCAAGGCTATCAGCATGGTCACACAAAAAGACATTTGCTTAGTTGAATACGACCTGAAAATATGTCCAAAAAGTGCAAGCAATGAATCAAGTCTCACCTTCTGAAAAATGATATCACCTTTATCAGTGGTTCGCGCAGGTGTCCACTGGTCTGGTCAGCATCGAGAACCACTGAACGGGATTCTCTGTCCAACAAGATTGCGGCAATCATAGCACCAAGGTCCCCATACTCGTTTGATCCAAACTGGCCGAAAGTTCCTGATGTGTATGCAGTTGCCACACGCTCCGTAAAGCCGGGGCTCGGGTTTGAAATTCCAAACCTCTGTATCATACGAGTAGCTAGGAATGGCGGGTGACTTGGATAGTGGAATAGCGAGTTGAGCACCTCATCAGTTTCGTGGTAAGCATCGCGAACTTCCGGATCGGATAGAGATATGAACTGCACAGGGTTCCTAAATTGGAACGCACTCTCTGGGATTGATACGACAGATTTGATGTTCTTGAGGAAGATTGTTTTGCTATGCCACTCAAAGGCAAATATTGCATCAGATGAGAGGGTCGCACAATCGCCTGCCATGGAGTACACGGTCACACCTTGGATGCCACAATTGCCCAAGCTCGTGTACGTTCCAGCATCGAATGTCGCAGGATCAACGGATCCAATATACAATGATGACACCAGGTCGCTAATCGAAGAAACTTCTACTGAAGATGAATAGACAATCTCTTCTGTGGCGTCAGTATCACAAATACAGTAGTCGTCACTGTGCACATAGCAATATGGGATGGCTAGGCAATCGTTTAGTGAGGGAGGTCCCGTCGCTTCCCAGGGTACCTCAAAGAAATTGAGCGAATCAGGGTCTACATGCTTCTCGATGTTGACCAGTTCTGCCCTGTCGGCTCCAGGAGAGTGTACGATGGCGATTTGACCCGAGTCAAATGCTGCTGGATTCGGCATGGTCGATTTGATCGAAGATGATTTCGGCATCAACGTAGCCCTCGTGATGAATGTCGTTAGTTCTGATAGGTACTCCTACGAACGATACATACCTACCTACGATACCGTCTCAATATTAATATTAACTGTTCGTTGACTCCCGCGAGGACTGCGGTGTCAGACGATGGATAATGAAACTGCCAAGATTTTAAAAATCTCACCATAGTTTCATTTTCAAGACAATAGCAAAGGATAGAATGGTGGCGACGGCAACGAAAACGACGGCCATCATCGACCTCACCATCGACTCCGAGAGTGAATCGTCCAGCGACGACGACGAAGGATCCGTTACGTCCGACCAAGAGGTGTTTCTCAATTCCGGCCTCCTCGGGGCGAAGGCGGCCATGGACAACGCCGCCCTCGAACGAAAGCGGGCTGCCACCGCCGCGACATCTTCGAGGGGATTGAAGAGATCCGCTAGTAGCACGAGGAGAACATCTCGGGCGGCGGCCCCCAACGGAGGAGCCCTCGTGCTTTTGGGAGGCTTCGCAAACGGTCGCGCCAGGATCGACGCGGGTGGAGACGCTGTCCTCCGCGGAGGAGATTGTGAGTCGATGTCGATGACGTGTACGGTTTCCCTCTCATAGTTGCGACGAACGCGATTCTCTCACCCCACTCGTCTCGATGCCTTGTTTCCTACTTCGTTGACAGCCATGAAGGGAAACGGCGGTTCTGTGAAAGTTTCGAGCGGCCGCAGCAGCGATGGACTATCCGGCAAGACCTTCCTCGAGTCGGCTCCCTCGGGTCCAAACGGCGTCAGCGGTGACGTCCTCGTATCGTCCGGGGAATCGGAAGCCGGCAGCTCAGGAATGATCGTCCTCGAAACGGGCTCGTCCAAATACGGGGCCGGAGGCTCGCTCGCCCTGAGGAGCGGCGAGGGCGGAAACTACGACGGTGGCGACGTGTCCCTGACTGCGGGCCGAGCAACCGCGCAGGCTCGCACGGGCGACAGCGTTTACATCGTGGGCGGCGAGGGGTCGGTGAGTTTGAAGGTTCTGTCAATCAATTTTCATCTCGTGTCTTTTCTGATCTCCTTGATTATCAAATCCATAGAGCGCGCACTCCACAGATGGCGGGGATGGCAGCGACGTTGTCCTCAAGGGGGGCAAGGTGGGGGGTGAGAGCCGGAACGACAACACTGGGAGTCTCGTCTTCGAAGGCGGCACGTCCTTCAAGAGCTACGGAGGGTCGTTAAAACTCCTCTCAGGCCTATCCAGACAATCACCTTTGGGCAACATTCTTGAGTTGTTGTTGGCTTGCCTTTTCTTTGTGTCGTTCATCTCTTCATCGCATTCATTCTCATTTTATTTTTTTGGAATTCCTGCTTCGCTCATCGCTGCAGTCATCGCTATCGCTTCAACTGGAAGCAGAGACGGAACAAGTGGATCGTTGACACGTGCGTAGCATTATTCTGCCTTTTGTTTTGTCATCCGCCATCTTTGCTACACGGTAGTTCTCATTTTCATTCATCCTCCCTTTCCTTCCTTGCCCCAGTGACCACGGGCGATGAGACTGGAAACAATGCCAACACTTTGAGCGGGGCGTTTTGCGTACAGGCAGCGGACGCGGGCAGGAGCGGCAACAGCGGAGAAATTTTGCTAAGGACGGGCAGGGGGCGAGAAGACAATTCGGGATCCGCTCTCATCGAAGCCAAAAAAATAGGCGACCCCGCCTTCACTGAGTTGTATTATAGAAACCATGATTACAGTTACCTGAACTGGGGGAATCAAGCAATTGTGGTGGGGGACTCAAATAAACAGGAGGCCATCATGGAAGTTGAGAATGAGGTGTTCCAGAAACCGGTGACTATGATGAGATGGGTTCCTAGGCCCACCCAGTTTCCGACACCTGAGCCTACGCCTGAGCCCACGTCTGAGCCAACACCAGTGACTACGCCTGAGCCAACTCCGCTGCCGATAGAGGAGCCTACCACGATGGAGTCCAAAACGATGAAGCCTACGGCGATGACAAAGACCTCACAGCAGCAGCAACCCGCCGTTGTTGGTGGTGTCTTTGAGGACTTGGAGGAGACAACTGAGATCATCCCACCGATGCCGGTGAGTTTTCTGCCCGGATATCTATTATTTTCTNTACGTGACCCTCTCTCCCTGGTAGCGACAGAAAATGAGCCCATCTTTTCTCTCTGTCTCCCAACCTGCAGAAGAACACATCGGCGTGGCTGCTTCAAGTCGAGGATTTGCGCACATATTTTCCTCTTGAGCCCCCGAGTTCTTTTATGTTCCAAAGAATGTGGTGAGTTTGGCATTGCCAGTAAGAAACAAGTGACACTGTAGTCAAATCTTACCCTGATATTGCCCTTAGTTACCCTCTTCGCATCTCTGTAAGACAAAGTTCAGATATTTGAGATGATGAATAAAAATTGTTGTATTTCGTGAAGATGCACAAACAGACTTACCTGTAAAAAGAATGCTCAACGCATGGCTGACGGACATACTCATACCAAATTGATTTCGACGACCCGACATTAAGCCGGACGGTACGAATTGTGTCAACAGCATACTCTGCGCCACTTTTGTCAGCATCGGTGTAAACCAAATTTTCATCGAGGACAACCTTGGCTGGAAAAGTGCAATCCTCGCCATCTGCGTGACAGAGCTTGGCGTATAGGGGGGAGGACGCTTCAAGGTCCAAACGGTTAACGTCTGGATTTTGAGCCCACCATTCAGGGTCTTGGTGTAACTCTGGAGTTCCACTGGCGCCAAGAAGCCTGTATGTTGCCCCTTTACGGATGAAATGCTTGAGGACCGCAAGGTCGGCACACAGAGGTACCTTATCCCCCTGGATCGGCATAAAATAAATTAAAATGGTGTGTCAGGCATGCAGGAAAAAAAATCTGATTCGTATATTCAACTGACTCACAATGAAACCCCCAGAGATGTCACTCTTTGGAAACCAGTCCCTCTTGTCAATATCGATCGTCATCGGATCCAAAGTGTGCAAAGTGGGTCCTCCCCCAAACGTTGAGGTTCCGCCACGTGACGGCCTCTTGACGAATCCTGTCCAAGCGCGAGAGTAAGACACTATGTCGTCGATAGAGTAAGTATCTGCTGGGTTGCCATTTTCCTGGTAGATAATGGAGCCGTCCATATTAAGCTGGTAAAGACCGACACTGAACAACTGCATTATTTCGCGTGCGAAGTTCTAAACACATGGAAGTAATTACCAACAGTGTTGAGCATCAAATGTTACGCAAAATTGCAAGAGAGACGTGTATCCATCGTACCTCGTCTGGATAGCTCTCGCTGCCGTTGTTATCAAGGTTATATTGGAGGGATCTGTTGTCTATAATTGGTGATTTCAAATAATGAAAAGTTGGGCATAGTGTGCCGCCAAACAAAGTACAAGAGAACCCAAAATTCATTCTTACCTTCAAAACTGAGCCAGTCGGCCATGATTTTATTGAAAGAGAACTCCTTCATCAACGTGCGGTAACTAGTTTGCCGTTGATGAAATAATATGATAATTGACACAAAAGTGTGAGCAACAATAAGATGCATATAGTGAACTCATGGTGTTCAAATCCGTACCTTCCAAACCCATTGTTCACAAACATGTCATAAAACTATTCAATACCACCAATGGCGCAACAGAATATTAGTGGATGAGAATTTTTCAGCGAATATGATAGCTCAAACACAAAGCAAGCGAGGTCAGTCTTACCGCCAAATACTGCTCTGTTTTTTCGTAATCATGTGCAGCCTTGTCATCTGCCAACCCCACACTCACAATCTGCGACAGACTCCATGCTATCTTCATGCGCAACTGATCATCTGCGTGCATTGCCAAATGTGTCCAAGTTGTGTGTTTCTGTGCCGACAGCTCCCATTTGGACATACTGCGCCACCCAGAGTTTTCGGGCGCTACCACGTCGAATCCGTGATCACCAAAGAATGGGTCGGATGCAATCTCCTGAGGACTGCCACACATTAATACGGGGTGCAGCGCAGTGTTGTACTCCAGTGTTTTGTAGGTAGTTTGAACGACAGGATCGCTTAGGGGAGAGTGTAATGACCCATCGATCTCGACGTGATCACCAAATTTTCCGTGGACCATGTGGTTACTGGCAATACTTTCGAACGCCTCAATCGAAGCAATGGAAACCATGCTGTTGATTGCAGTTGCGGTGTACAAACTGTCATTCGCCCCAGTGAGATCGAATACGTCCTTCTCGTTCGGATGGACATGGTTCCAGCACGCCCCATCCGCCGTGACGATCTTGCCAAGGTACGTCCTGGATTGATCAGCAATGTCGCACTGGCGTTTCTCGCGATGGGTATCGACAATATCGTAATCATTAAGTTTCCCGGTGTCAATTGTCCTTTCAATCAAGTCTTGGTAAAGCTTGTATGTCCCACTTCCCAAACTTGCGACATTTGCGCACGTGGAGTCTGTGGTGTCCTTGATCCAGCGTGACCACTGTCCCAAATTTGTGCCGGCGCACGGAGCATTGAAGCTAGTAGTGTCATCAAACTCATCCGAAAGCGTCAGACCTGTAACGGCATAAAGCGACCTCCCCGTCAAAGAACGAATACCAGCGATGTTGGCATCATTTAGGACGATAACCTCCTTGGGATTGGTGTTGGGAGCACATGCCGTTTCAAGATAGGATAAAGTGCAGTAGTCCTCGTTATAAAAGTTGCGTTGGGCGTTGTGGCACTTCACTTGACTCCCGGCCTCAAGGTCGGCGGTGTCGATGACCAGTTTGCCTCCACCATCAGGGAGCTGGTGCGATTGGAAAAGCAGTGTCGAAGAATGTATTTAGCATCAATGAATGATTAACTGACAGTCTGTCCAATTCCTTGACGGCAGCAGAATCAGATTGGCTGCGCAGGTCGAATGCATGCAAATGCACGTGTCCTGAATTGGGGATTTTGGGATGTTCCTGGTTTTAAGAAGCTTGTACTCACCGGATTTTCAACCGTATTCTCGGACAATGTTAAGTGCCGATCGTAAACAAACACAACGTCACTTCCGTCCTCGCTGTCAACGCTCTTGGCAAAAATACTTGGGAATGTACCAGTCATGGAACCATTCTCATCCCACGGGAGCGGATTGCGAAAGTCGGGCAATCCGTCGCACATCCCGTTATCCAAGCTGGTCGTGTTCAGCAAGGCATTTTCGTCACTTTTGATCCACTCGCTAAACAGTGGATAGTCGGCAGAGGACTCGATGGATGGCAAGTCAGAAGACTTAAAGTCCGGCAAGTCAATCACATCGAGGTTTAGGATACCTTCCACGCCAGCAATACTAACAGCAGGATTGGCAATCGTGATCCAGTCTTTGTCGGGGCGGCTGACATAGATGTGGCAGCCTGACAGTTGTTATACAGAAACACAGAAAGTGAGAACAGAGATGGAATGCTTCGTAATCACGCTATACACGGTCCTGTTTGTGATTTGGGAATTGAAATGTGTACTATTCCTTTGAATTGACCAGGTATCCTACATAGAAATAGTACTGCTTCAAATTCTCCTGAGGATGCATATGAATAGAGAGGCGCAGACTTGGCCACCCAGCAGACTCCACCACCCCGCTCGGGGATTGAATCTTGAGTTTCACTAAGAACCCAAGTTTCAAAACAGAGAAGAGCTTCAACCACTTCAGTCATGGTAAGATCACAAATCTAAGAATGGCAATTCAACACAGCATCGCCTGAATGCAACTCCCTCCTGACTTGAGGATTGAATGTTGAATTTCACCAAGAATCCAGGTTCCAAAATCTGAACACACTCACCAACGCAATCACCGGTGATTGTAAATCCCTTTTGGTTTTGAATGATGTATCTCTTATCTAGCGACAGTGGTTTTCCATCGATATCCGCAGGAGGATCAGACGTTACCGTGCGGAATTGTCCGTCGACCTTCCAGACGTATCCGGCAACGCCTGTGGGTTGTTCAAAGGTTAGGTACTTGCTCAATATACCATGTTGGTCGACGATCATGTCTTTGGAGGAAATCTGGAAGGGAGAGACAGCAGAGCAAACGAGTTGGCAAGTGAGAATCTGTTTGCACCTTCTCGTGGCAACAATAAATACACATTCGCTTTGGCGCGACAGATCGTCAAGTTCTTACCGCATACGTCCTCCAACGGCTGTAAATATCACAAGGACCACTACCCACCGCCCCGGTAGGGCTGGAAAAATGATGCTTGGGATTCACCCTCTTCCTGTAAAACTCCCTCAAGCTGCTCGCCGGCAACTCGTACATTTGCTCGGCCAGCCACCCCTCGTAGTCCAAATTCTTTCCAACCAAGCCGTCAATGCTTTCGCGAGTGGAGCCGAACGTCGCCTGCTCCAAAAAGCGCGCGGCGGTGGCCTTCGCTGAAAGCGAACGCGCGAACGACTCCAGGACGTACTCCTGCCCCTCCCCCTCCAACGGCGGCAGTGTGACGTGGCAGGCGCCGGCGGCCTCGTCCGCGACGTCGCAGTCGATGGACAGTCCGCCGAGGGCGCCTTTCGCGAAGAGTCCGGCGCTCGCCTCCCAGTCGCCGCCGCCGTAGCTCCGCGCTACCGGAGCGCGTTGCGTTCCTCCCGCAGTGGCGTTGCGGCGCACCAAGGTGCAGAGCCCGTCGGGATCGGAGACGATGGGGATGTCGACCGTGACGGAGGGTCCGCCGGGGACGGCTTCGGAGACGAGGGTGGGCGTTCCGCCGGCTGTGGCGGGGCATGTGTAGGTGGTTTGGGCGATGGCGACATGGCGCGAGGAGGAAGCGGCAAGGAGGAGGGAGAAACCTTGATGGAGCTTCATAATGCAGCGAAAAGTTGCGACGATGTGCTTCGTATGTTGAGGTGAGTATTTTTCTGATCGTAATTTTGCATCGATGAAACAGAAACAGCGGATGGTATTTGTGAGTGAAAACAAATGCAATAGAATTACCGAACGATGCCTCAAAGCTCGTCCGATATTCTCCAAAACGGCTGGATGAGCTCACCTTGTCCGGGTCGCGACTGTGAACTATATTATAAGATTGTGGACTCAACTCATCATAGACCTTCGTAAATCCGAAGTCGCAGATCCAAGTCGCAAGTTGCCGCAAGCGCCGCAAGCAGGTATGGTACGGTACGATAAAAGAAACATCTCTCATCTGCCGATTTGGACCTTCGCTGCGCGAGGCATGCGCATGTTCTTGAAGGTAGCGAGCGGCCAGCCACTTTATTTGCATGCATTGGTTATTCCCTTGGATGCATACATCGTTGGATAACGATGCATGCATGCCGACTTATTCCTGGTGAACATGATCTTTGCATCGTATCTTTATTCTTTATCGTACCGTGTGTATGGTAGTGACTAGTGACTGCCGGTGACTGGATCCGGTTTTGGAAACCGTCGTATCTTAGATAATAGCACCAGGTACGTACTTAAAAGGTAGAATAGTAGAGTGCCATGGCGTATCGGTGAAAAAAAACGCAGACCTTTTTTCCAGCTCACATTCTGAAAAATCTGACACCAAATACTATTAATTTCATTTTGAAGATAATAAGTATGTGTGTACCTACCTATCGCTGTTTGTATAACTAAGGAGGATTGGTGGAGTTCAGAGTTACTCCAGCAGATGCAGATCCCATCACTACAGATGG
>JALLOY010000249.1:0-26196 GCA_036939835.1 Thalassiosira delicatula
ATGTCAGGTAAGGCGAAGTATCCCACTTCTCGAGTCGTCCCACCTCAAGTAATTTCGCCGATGCCACCCATCGTCCGTTTTTCAGTCGTGTTGGAGTAATATGTGTACCAGTCAAGGTTAGTTTACTAGTCTAGTGTCGAAATCAATTATGCCCATCGTCCATTTTTTTACTGGGGTCAAACATAGGACGATGGCAGGTTACTCGAAGTATCCCACTTCTCGAGTCGTCCCACCTCAAGTCATTTCGCCGATGCCACCCATGTTGGGGGTAGTGTACTATGAGTCAAGTGTCAACATATCAATTATGCCCATCGTCCATTTTTTACAGGAGTCAAAAAAACGGACGACGGCAAGTTAGGAGAAACGTCCCTTTTCTCGTGTCGTCCCACCTAGTCGTTTTCGGGTTCAGCAGAGTCGTTGTCGGAGTCTGGGTCCTCATCCACATCTGCCAAGTCATCTTCCATAATTGCTTCTCCCAGAAGATATGGTGCCCGATTTGGAGGGTTTCTTCCTCTCTCAGGATTGTGCGATGTTCCGTCCGATAATCGTCTCCTCACCCTGTCGGAAATTATCCCTTCTAGGTCGTCCATCCCATTGAGCAACCGAGTTTCCAATTCATCCACCAGACGTTCAAGCATATCATCCACGATGCCTGGTAGTCTTTCCAACAGTATGTCCAGTAATCTCTCTACAATCAAATCCTGCAATCTGTTCTCGATTTGTGCAAGCATTCTTTCTGCTAAACTGTTCACCAGTCTATGCTGTCTGTCATTGGGGGGTCTTTCGTTATTCATCACTGCAGAATCGTGATGATAAAATGTAATTGCCAGAATTAGGACGAAATGACGAGCATCGGAACATATAGAAACCTTTTGATTTTATCCACCTGAACGATTTATGAGAAGACACCAAAGGTGATGGTTTCTAGTACAACAGCAAGCATGTGCAGAACGGTCTTCGTCCCTTGTTAAGATGAAAATTTC
The DNA here is from genome assembly GCA_036939835.1 of Thalassiosira delicatula. Classification (NCBI taxonomy): domain Eukaryota; phylum Bacillariophyta; class Thalassiosirophyceae; order Thalassiosirales; family Thalassiosiraceae; genus Thalassiosira; species Thalassiosira delicatula. Next base: position 984 of record JALLOY010000249.1, read on the forward strand.
AGATATATTGTTCCGGTGATATGAGTTTATGATAAGCGGTCATCCTTTGTTTTAAGATGTCAGAAAATATGTGTCGAAATCAATTATGCCCATAATCCATTTTTTTTCAGGGATCATAGAACGTTCTCATATCATACCTCCCCTTCTCACGACACAACATTTCATCGATGCCGCATATCGTCCGTTTTTCCATATCGTCCGTTTTTCAGACCTTTCAAAAAAATGTACGATGTTAAGATGTTACCTTCTCCTGTGTAAGTAAAGCAGTAAAGCCAGGATGTCGAAAAGGAAACCAGTCCGTTTTTCAGTCGTGAAAAAGCCAAGTGTCAAAAAATCAATTATGCCGATCGTCCATTTTTTACAGGGGTCAAAAAAAGGACGATGGTAGGTAAGGCGAAGTGTCCCATTTCTCATGTCGTCCCATCTCAGGTATTTTCACTCATGACACCCATAGTCCGTTTTTTCATACCCATCAAAAAATATACGACGGCTGGGTAGGTAACGCCCTTACCTTTTACGTTGTGTTGGAGTATGTGTACCTGTGAAGAGTCAAAAAATCAATTATGCCCAACGTCCAATTTTTTACAGGCGTCAAAAAATGGACGATGGCAGGTAAGGCGAAGTATCCCATTTCTGAAGTAGTCCCACCTCAAGTCATTTCGCCGATGCCACCCATCGTCCGTTTTCCTGTCGAGTCAAAAAAATGGACGATGGCTGGGTAGGTACGCCCTTCCCTTGTACGTTGTGGTGGAGTATGATGTGTACCAGTCAAGTGTCAAAAAATCAATTATGCCCATCGTCCATTTTTTAAAGGGGTCAAAAAAAGGACGGACGACGGAAGGTAAGGCGAAGTATCCAATTTCTCGAGTCGTCCCACCTCAAGTAATTTCGACGATGCCACTAATCGTCCGTTTTTCAGTAGTGTCAAAAAAATGGACGATTGCAGGAGTGGGCATCGCTTGACGTTTACGTTGGGTTGGAGTAAGTATGTGTACCAGTCAAGGTTAATTTACTAGTCAAGTGTCGAAAAATCAATTATGCCCATAGTCCATTTTTTTTCAGTGGTAACTGACGATTGCAAGGTTCGAAAAAATCCTATTGCAGACAAATTGTACAATTGTTTACTCACAATATAATTGTTTTCAATGTGCTCATAAATTTATTTCTTTGCCATCCAAATAAATCTCTTTCTGTCCCCATTCCTTCTGTTACATAAACCGACATTATCATGTCATCCCAACTTAATGACAAGGACAAGCAACGCTTTCACACTCAAATCGGAGGGGCCCTTCAGGAGGGAGACACCTGATTTGCAGGATCACGAAGCAAGTGATGACAGTTTTGCAGAGTACAGCGATTGGGAAGGGTGATTTGGAAGGGTGATTGGGAAGGGTGATTGGGAAGGACGTTCAGAGGCAAAACTTGAAAGGAAAAGAAAACAGGGTGGGCCCCTAAACAAATTATTATGTCCTCTACAAAATGTCAATTACTTAGATCACTGCAATGCAATCGCGAACAGCATGTCATTAATGTGCGGTGATGTGATTCGCCGGGGGAAGTGATGAAATATTATATGCATGTAATATGCGTGGGAGAATGTGTTGATGTGTGAAGACAAAGGCGTGGCGGGACAAAAAATTACTTGACGGGAATGACTCCATTGCCCCATTGGTCAATTGGATCGGAATGGTTGATACGACAGCCCCACAAAGGCAAGAGAGGGGGCAATACGAAAATTTTGAAAATTCTGTCACGGATTCCGATTGGCCTATTGGAATCGGACCCGAGAAAGTCCCAGCCTTACAATCACAGGACGTGGGAACAAGTCATCTTCCATAATTGCTTCTCCGAGGGGATGGTGCCCGACGACTTGCACATCTCAAATTCTTTTTATTTAGTGTCATAAATTTTTGAAAGCAATTCTGTGCCTCCAGACAATTACAACTGCGTAACATCTGAAATCGACAGCATGATGCAACACACCTTTTCTCTAAATGATGAATTGCCAGCTACCCCCCCACGGGACGATTGTGTCTACATTATGAGAAGACATATTGAGATAATCAACTCTTATCAGAGGTTGTCCTACGATGATTTTTTTTCTGGGGAGGGGATCAATGATCAACCGGAATCCCTACTCCAACTTCAGTACGCCAAGAACGATCGCACTGGCATGAATGTGATGGAATCGAGGAAAGATAGGAAACTCGCAATTACCCATCCGGACATGACAAACTTTCCCAGCATTGTTACATCACGTGTCTTCGAAGAAATCGTTCATCCTCCGGTCATCTTACAAAGGCAGCTTACACACCGACACAGCATAGTGACTCAGCCCCATCACACTGAACATGTTGCATCGAACGAATACGATTCCGTTCTGAAGGAATTCTTTTCAACCATAGTACGTGCGAGGCGAAATCTTCTTGTTCACGAAGGAACGAATTATGTCATGGTAAATAATCGATATCTGAGTCTATCTCAAACACGCAAGAGAGGGATTCCCATCGAAGTTAGCGAAGAGGAATACTACGGAGACAGAACTGGCGTGGGGAATTCCGGACTCATCAGCTTAGCTGTCACTCGGCCACGATGCTATTTCAATTTTTCAAAAAAGTATTACACCGACCCTGTTCACTACATGTCAGGAGTAAGCGTTGAGTCCATGGCCGTCATGGAAGGTTTCGACGGATCTGGCGACAGATACCAGCCAATGTGTTTGGAAATGGACTCTGAGGCGTCGTGGGATTTGTACAAGGATGAAGAAGATGATGACGAGTCCGATTTCTTTTGGAGGACGGATCCCAGAATATACACCCCAGAAAGGCTCTTGCAACTTATTGATATCCAAACACCAATGCAGTACTCCTTTCACAAACAAATTAATATCGACCCTGGCTCAAACGTATGGCTGTTTTGGGTCATTTCTAACTTCGAGGACCACGTTAGGAACAAGCTAATATCTGAGGGCACGTATCTTCTCGTCAATCGGTGTTATGAGTTGTTGTCCCCCCAAGAGAAGAGGATGGTATTCATTGAGTGCAGTGACGCAGAGTTTTTTAAGGACGGTCCGACCAAAAAACTCATCGAGGAACAAGAACGTCTAGGGAAGCACAGTCGCGTGTATACACCTCGGGTTTAGTATATCCCCTACTTTTATGGGAAGCACACCAACAAGCTAATTGTAGTAGACTCAGTCCATCGTCCCTTTTTTTTATGTACTAAAAAAGAAGACGATGGGTGGATGTCAGCCCAGTCATTATGTTTAGTGGACATCTTCATTTTTTTTTTCGAGACCAAAAAAATGGACGATGAGTGTGTGCGATGCAGTTAAGCCCATCATGCTTTTTTTAAATAATCTAACTAACTAACTAACTAACTCAAAAACAAAACGATGACTCAACCACACTCCCAAAACACTCTTCCATCGGGTTGAATGTATCCAAGCGAACCTAACACCAATGCATAACGATCCGGACGACTGTCACGAAGGACCTTGGCCCTTGCATAAGCCTGTCCTTCAGGGAAGGTATTATTCTCGATCATTATGAGAAGTTCAGCATTTGAAAGATGAGCATTCTTATCAAAAAAGATTTCCTGCGTTAACTTCTCAATGTGAGGCAACGCCTTCACAACCATGGTCACATCCCATGGACGCCGTACCAACAATGGAGTATAATGGCTTCCCTTTTCTAACTGATCGTCGGGATAGTCATGCACAATCCCTTTCTCGTCAACACACCAAGCGTGGAAATCAGTTACCATTCCTGGGTCAAACTCATGACGTGGTGACCAGCCACCACCTGGGATATAATTATCCAATACAATGCGACTGAATGTATCAGGATCTGCAGTCATGAGTTCTTCACCAAAAGCTTCTGCAAAGATACTGCGAATGCCATTCTGAAACGTCGCTAAAGCTTCCACTGACGACGACCTATCACTTACGACACTTGACGACACTCCCTCAGGTTCATGTTCTCCTCCACCTCCCGCACTCCTCGCCTGAGGTACTTGACGCTTCTTCTTTGACTTCTTGCCCATCACTGGAAATTGACATCCAACAGTTATCAATGAAAAAATCGGTAGTTCGTCTTATAAACTTAATGTAAGGAAAACTCCTCTAACTTACCTTAGATTCTACGAAAGAAAAATTATGTCCTTAACTCGAACCGCATGGATAAAGTCGGCAAGTGTCCAGCTGACACGTAATCCCATTTACAAAATGTTAATAATGTCATGTGGTGGTCAAAAACAACCATGGGGGACAATATGATTTGTTTTCTACATGGTCATAAATTTTTTTCAGTGCCAGTGACATTCAATCCTATCGATGACAAGCATCCCATTGCTCACGTAATCCCATCTATTGCACCTTCCAAAACAATAGGAATCAGTGCCCATCCACAATTAGTGTCTCATGAAACAAAACTCGGTTCTGCTCATAATTTTTGTGGAGACATCAGAAGCAATTGCAGCTCATATCGAAACTGTGACAACATAGACTTATCCACACTGTCATGTATTCGTTCTATACAAAATAGTATTGCCGACAAGTAACTTCTATTTGATAACCTTAGTCAGATTACCCTAACATTAGACAGTGCTCATCTGAAGGTAAGATCATTTGCTGTCGCATTTCACACAGTTTACACTTTTCCACCTTGTAAATGCCCCTTCGTCTCATAAACTTGTTGGACACTTTTTGTTGCCAGGACGAACAACGAGGGAGGGACGGTAGCATTCATTAGTCTTACTTGTGTCCTTTAAACCTCGGAAGTACTGCCTCGGCTCGTGACCTGCCCTCTGCTGGCGTTGACCCTGATCAGGTGCTGTCCAAGCCGAGAGCTGTACTTCTCTGGTTTCACGGAATAATGTGGTCTCCTGGATGTCTCTGTTGTTCTCCCGAAACGGTTCAACAAGATGCAGCCAAGAAGGTGCTGGAGGGAGTTCCCCACAGAGAGGGGCAAATCAGATATGTCAGTTGCATGAAATGCTCTTCCAAGGTTTGCACGTACTGCATTGAAGGTCTTCATGAAGCCATCGTAATAACCAACAAGAGCAAGTCGGTCAGTTCTTCCGATCCTTCCATTGTGGCTCTTCGCAATATGAGAACCGCTGCCATGAACCACCAGACTTCTTGTGCAATAGGATTCTGCTGCTCCTTCTCTTCATCCATCCCTGCTGAAGCACATTGTACGCTGGTTAAGCCCCCAAGAGCTCCAGTCATTCATTCTGCAGAATTGTCATCTGATGACGAAGAATATTCCTTTGTCGATCACGACGAATCAAACAAGAGATGCAGGCGCACGTTGAGGAAGCAGAAGACTTTTCGAGCAGAGGATGTTAACTTTCTCCTTCAGTATTTTCAAGACTCCAAGCCGCCAGCGTCAATGACCCCTCCTCAAGTTCATCAAATCGTCAAGGCTATGAACAAAAGCCGACGTCGCTCGAAACGAACACTACTCAAAATGAACCAACTTCAAGGGGCCCTTCTGTACCCTGAATTCAACCTCCTAGTGCAGTCTGACGCATCGAATGTACACTTAAGCTGTGACCACTTGGCGTTAGCCGACTGTCCCTGCGATGGGACTCCAGCAGTAATGCATGCCGTGATCACTGCTGCTAATGCAGCAGCCGCAGAGATATATTTCGAAGAACACCAATGTTCCCCGCCCAGGGTTGGAAACCCCCAAAGGATTGTGCTCAGAGTTGCATCGCCAGAAGACCTAAGCAAGGAGCATGATTTCGCTGTCGACCTCTATTCCGTCCATCAGGTTAGAAGAGTTAAAGACTGTGCTTCCTGTAAGGGTCAAGCCTACTTTGATCCTTCCTGCCTTTCCGAATTCCAGATTTTCGGGCACGAAGACATAGAGTATGTGTTAATGGCATTCAGACATTTTTTTTATGTACCCGACCCTAATATTTCTAATATTTTAGTTGTCCTATTCCAGCCACCGTTGTAATTGTGCCATCATTTTAGGCCAATTTACGCTGGAAGAAGGCATTGATACTCCAAAGGTACTTCTACTCCGCCCCAGTGGCATGCTATGTAATACTTTGTTTTCCAAGGCCCAAAAGGATAAGTTTGCACTGGACATATACCAACTTTTGCGCCCCTTTGCGGGAAGGAGGGGTTTCGAAGTAAGACGAACTAGCGGGTCGTCCGGGAAAATATCCCCCGACACCGACAAGAATCTGTTGTATTTCTTAAGTTACAATGAAGCGATACTCCCCCGTCTAGCAAGAGGGTGTGTCATTCTACGGGCTGATGATAGATATTTGTTCTGCTATGCAAAGGTGACACCATCTGCAGTTGACCAGCATGTTGTGTGGGACTACACTCCTCCGAGGGAGGGTGGACAATTCAATATGCCCAATTATTGCATTGCTTCATTTCCTCCAGTCGCCGAGATGATCTATCTCAAGACTCTATCCATTTCGATTTTAAATGCATTGAATGAATTCAGGGCGGAGGCAGGACTTCGACCCGTTGCTTACGGCCCACTGAAATATGAGAATGAGAGCTTAACCATTGCAAGAGAAGCATTCAAGCAGTCTCCGAAAGATGTCGCCATGTACCATTTCTTGTCAAAGTTTAATAGCTTCAACCACTACAGTATGGTGGCGTATCCTGTTGGCTTACACTATGATCACTTCAAGCATGGGAAACAAAGCTTGGAGAACAAGCTATTGTTATGTTTGAATCCCAATTTGCGGACTTCGATTGGCAGAGGAGGTTGTATTGTTGGAAAAAGCTTTGTATATGCCTTACTGGATTGGTAAAGTCTTTTATCACGATTGGTGAGGTTACGTGAAGGTGAGCTCCTAATGTTGAAACATTAAAATCATAACCACAAATTCCGGGGCCTTTTAAATGAAGTATTTCACTGACTTTATCTGGATGTCCTTATTTTCCAGACGGACACAAAAGGGATGATTTCTCGTGGACTTGAAGGTGAGCTCATAACCTAACACCTATGCACACTGCTTGTTTTGTTCTTTAATTAAAAGATATGGTCCCATCGTCCGTTTTTTCCAGCTGAAGAAAAAATGGACGATGTCTCTTTGTTCGCCCAAGATTCGCATATGCCTTCCGATGGAAAAAAAAGGACGATGTCTCTTGGTTCGTCCAAGATTCGCATATGCCTTCCTAGGATGGTCAGTGATGGTGAGCCGATAACCTAATCTTATTTCTGTTTTGTTCTTTAATTAAGATCTAACGTAACACCTATGCACACTGCTTGTTTTGTTCTTTAATTAAAAGATATGGTCCGATCGTCCGTTTTTTCCAGCTGGAGAAAAAATGGACGATGTCTCTTTGTTCGCCCAAGATTCGCATATGCCTTCCGAGGATGTTCAGNTAATTAAGATCTAACGTAACACCTATGCACACTGCTTGTTTTGTTCTTTAATTAAGATATGGTCCGATCGTCCGTTTTTTCCAGATGGAGAAAAAAAAGACGATGTCACTACGCCTTCAGAGAATGTTCAGGGATGGTACCATCGTCCGTTTTTTCCAGCTGGAGAAAAAAAGGACGATGTCTCTTTGTTCGCCCAAGACGCATATGCCTTTCTAGGGTGTTCAGTGATGGTGAGCCGATAACCTAATCTTATTTCTTGTTTTGTTCATTAATTAAGATCTAACGTAACACCTATGCACACTGCTTGTTTTGTTCTTTAATTAAAAGATATGGTCCGATCGTCCGTTTTTTCCAGCTGGAGAAAAAATGGACGATGTCTCTTTGTTCGCCCAAGATTCGCATATGCCTTCCGAGGATGTTCAGGGATGGTGAGCCGATAACCTAATCTATTCTCTTCACTTCAACATACATGCAGGATTTCACTGACTAACTCCCATCGTCCTTTTTTTACATCATCCAAAAAAGGGACGACGTCTTTGTAACAGGTTTTTTAATATCAGTTTCAAATCTTTACATCATAACTGTGTCAGGTCATAAAATTGGATGGATGAATAATGAAAGAGCTCACACTGTCCGACTTCGTAGGCCGCACATGCAAGACGAATGCTTGCATTTATCGTAACTAGATTGCTAGACCTGCTTTTTGAGTATCACCCGACATTCTAATGGATAGACAGTCAGATATACTGGAGGTGTTGGCTGAAACGGAAGCATTGCTGAGAGGTTTTAACGATAGAATGTCGGCTGATTGGGATGAAATGGACGCGTGGATGAGAGGTATCAACGATCGGATGGCGCGCATAGAAGAGATACTTTCTGGTATGGTTCCTGAGGAACAAGGGGAGAGACCGACTCAAAGAACCGACGCATCAGTTCGGGCACCTCTTCAAATCGAAGGGGTATTCGCATCGGCGAGAAATATTATCGATCAGATGGCTGCTCAGACCGCTGTAATGGCAACCACGGAAGCATTGGTGAGAAATATTGACCATCGGACAGCACGCATAGAAGAGACACTTTCTCGTATGGTGAATGAGGTACAACGGCGGAGACTGCCTCAAAGGAGGGACATGTCAGGTCGGGCACCTCCTCAGATGGAAGGGGGGAACGATGCAGATTTACAAGGAATTCCAAATGGTGATCAGGCTCTTGACCCTGAGTCCAGTACCCTGCCACTTCCAGAATCAGGTAACGAACAAGGCAGTGGCAATAGGGACGGGCCCACAGAGTCAGACTCAGACTCTGAACACTCCTTTTTCCTGAGTGATGTTGCAAGTCTTGAATATAGTACACTCCCAGAATCAGGTAACGAACAAGGCAGCGGCAATAGGGACCGGCCCACAGAGTCAGACTCAGACTCAGATTGGTCAGACACCGTTTCCATGAGTGATCTTTTTAGGATGACCACAGGTGCATTATATGGTATTACACACCATTTGCCGACTCTACGTCCACGATACATGGAGACTGGGGGGATCCTCGCGGATGAGCCGCTCTCAGACACAGATAACGAACAAAGAATCGAAAGGGATGCACGATATCAGGCACGTAGATGGAGAGTTCGTTTACAAAGGAATGTCAGGGGGAGAATTGAACAGCAGTCGGAAAGACCGTCCGAAGGATTGGAGGGAGACAATCAGGCAACGCACGATGCCTCCTCTGATGGGGAAGCATCCATTCGTAATCATTAGATCATCGTCCAATTTTTTTCGCCGCATAAAAAAAAGACAATGACTGTTGGCACCTGAATACCAGTTCCTAATGTCACTTATTCTCTCTTCTTCCTTATCGTAGCTATCGCCTAACAACAGTGGATAATACCATTTTGTTACTATTTCATATCATTGCTTTTCTCACATGGCCCCATCTTTCGATGTCTTCTCATCATATAGAAATTATACTCATCCTTAGTGGTGCTCATAATCTAGAAATCGCCACCTATCTCACTCCACAAGCAATATAGGAGGCAATGTCCTTTTTGACTGAGTCACTCGAAGAGTACGAGGATCAAATCGAGGAGTATATCAATGAGAATGCGTTGAAACACTTGTCATAACCACAAATTCCGCGCCTTTTAAATGAAGGATTTCACCGACTTTATCCGGTCGTCCCTATTTTCTAGATGGACAAAAAAGGGACGATTTCTCGTAGGTAAGCTCATAACCTAACACCTATGCACACCGCTTGTTTTGTTCATTAATTAAGATATGGTTCCATCGTCTTTTTTTTCCAGCTCGAGAAAAAAAGGACGATGTCTCTTTGTTCGCACAAGATTAGTATATGCCTTCCAAGGATGTTCAGGGATGGTGAGCCGATAACCTAATCTTATTCCTTTCACTTCAACATAAAGGCAGGATTTCAGTGACTAACTCCCATCGTCCCTTTTTATACATCCGCCAAAAATGGGACGTCGCCTCTGGTGTAACGGATTTGCATCAGTTTCATATCATGAGCGTCCTAAATTTTTAACCTCATAAAAAACGGACGACGACTGTTCTCACCCGTTCGCAATACCAGTTGCCAATTTCACTTCGCTTCGTGTATTCTCATAAATCTTCATAAAGATAAAATCCATTCTAAGCCATCGTTTATACCATCGCACACGAAGATGGCACGTAGGGAACGACACGATTTTCTACCGGAAAGAGCGTTGGCTAGCAGTAAAATAGCCTGCTTGCTTTTGCATTGCAACGACGACCCGGGCGACAACACCCATTTCAATCCATTTTTGACGATGCCAATTAACATGAGAAATGAGCTAACCCTCGCAAAGTTGGTTCCCACAGACACCAAAGAAGCCCAAGATCTGAATATATTATATCAGGCCGTGAGACGTCGCAGTTCCCTCCACCATCCCGTGAATGGTACATTCTCGGGCGTATTGGCATCATTTAGGGAGGTCGACGAATCATCGCCTTCGAAACTAACCGCTGTGTATGGAACGACGAGAGTGAACGTTGCTCCACTTCCTGCTAGCCCCGATCGCATATGTAAGGCGTTGACGTGGTTGCATGGCGAAGAAATTACAACTGTGAATAAGATGTCCGCAGAGGAACTCAGTGTGGCATTAATTGATTCCCTGAACGCGACTCTTGCTCCAAACGGCACTGTTGAATACCTAACACATTTTATCCGTGATAGAAAATGGGAAGGAAACAATCTTTGGGGCGGCGACAAGGAAGAGTTTTTGGCAAGGGTCGTCCCCATCAAAAAGGAAGAAGAGAAGTGGAGAATGCTTCGTCTCTACATAGTGTTCAACATGGCTTGGCAAATGGAGCTGGGTTGGTTTCCAATCGATTCTCTTCATAGGTCGGCGACTTTGGATATGTCGCACAACGGTTTGTATATCAAAGGATCACCTCAGATGTTGATAGATGAAATCAAACTCTTCGCCTCCCTCCTATGTCCTGTCACCAAAGAGCAGACCACATTACACATCAATACAGAGGGGGGGCCGGCCGAAATCGAGCCTACAATCCAACTCAGGTACTGCGTCCCACAAAGGATTGATCCTTCCTTCTACTCCGAGATGCGTCACAACTCTACATGTTTCCAAACCGATCAAGGCATGTTGACTGGTCATACAATTGTCAACTTGTTAATGAGCTTCCTACTTGACTTTCGGGAGACCGTCATAATGAAGAGGAAGATGAAGTACCTCTATTATCCAGGAGATAGCTCCCAAGGGATCGAAGCTGTGTTGTGTATGACAGAAAAAAATCTGGAGGAAGCCTTTCGCACTGTATTGGTGAATGACAAACTATGCGAAGACAATGACGAGGGTTGGGCTCACATGTTGGTGAGAATCCGTGGATACAACACTAACGGGCAGGAGTGGAATTGGAAGGATCCGATTCCCCTGAGTAACGTCTACATCGCTATTTGGATGGAAAAATTCACCAGGGTGGCCCATGAAATTTTGACACAGATAATGGAATCATTTCCTGGATATGCCAAAATTGACCGCGAGATTCACCTAGATGACATAAAAGGCATGAGACTGCAGGTCTTTCAGAGGATGTTTCGGAAGATTCAAAGTAATCAGTACCCCAACGAACAATCGCTGAGTTCCTACAGACTGGATCCCGATCAGCTAGGCAAAGAGCCAAAGGTGCTGAGTGTTTTCAGGAAAAAGTTGGATATTTTCTCTGGCGATCCATACAAGCGAGTAACGGGCATGTCGGAGCAGACAATGAAATATTTTGCTCCTCATTTGTTGGAATTGGTATGGTTCCTTCTGTATGCCCATCTGTCTGAAGACTGCTTCAATTCCATCTTGGAACTAACAGAACCACCATCAATCCCTCAAGTTCTCTCGGACAACGAGGAAATGAGGCGACTTGGCAGGCGATACCTGAGGTGTGTCCTGTTTACCATCTCTACATCCCACTATTCCAGCGCCCTCACCTGGCAAGTGGGTTACTTCCCAAAGGACCGGGGGGGAACAGGGGTTATGGCGAACAAAATGCGCAGGGATACACAAAAGCTCTTCTTCCTGATGAGTGCAATTTCGGAGACATGTCGTTTTTTCCATCAGCTTGGAACAAATCCCACAATGCCAGCGCTGACCGATCCTATTAGTAATTGGATCTCCGAGAAGGATCTCCAAGGGTACCTATCAAGGGTACAGGATCCCGTTCTTCTCCACACCTTTTTCTTTGGTTACCAAGCACATGCCCAAAACGTAGTGCTCCACGAAATGAAGCCGGAAAAAGTAAAAAGGGAGTACGCATGCAAGCTAATAGACGCATCTCTCAACTTCACGACAGGGCGAGCAGACGTCACCAGTTTTGGACTTCACACCGCCAAAAATTGGATCGGTAACTTCACTCAAGGAGGGATACTAACCTTGTCAATGTCCCCCGACCCAGAGAAATTGAAGGAGCTGTCAGACAGGAGGGGCCACTTGTTGGAAGTGTTGGGAGATAAGAAGTATTTGCAGCATCCGCCAGACGAATTGCCTGCCGTCAAACATCGTCCTGTCACCCATAGGATCTCTCAATTGGCAAAATGGCCTCCTGATTATTCGTCCCTTCAGGATTATCTTCTGGTCTCATCGGGGAAGTCGAGTGGAAAGCAAGCGCCACCAGTAACCCTAACCCAAACCCCCAACCGGAATCTCTCACCAGCACCAGCCCAAGCATCGACGTCATCAGAGAAGCAGTCTCGCAGTGGCCGGAATGCTAATGCAGCGAATGGGGCCACAGCAGATACTGCCACTGCCATTGAAGCCGCCCAATCGACAAGACCTGCCCTTTCCACTGATGGTGGTCCAACTGAGACATGTACCGAATCTGATATCCAACCGACGATTGCCGATGGCTCTGAGAACAGCGTCCCTGCTGCTTTCTCTCCTTCAGATGGTCAATACGAAACTGGCACGACCGACCGGGGAATGGACAAGGGTAAGAGTACTGGGAAGAGAACTTCCGGTAAAGGGAGGGCGCCACCTGGCAAGGGAAAGGGCGGGAAAAGAAAAAGAAGTAGTACGACCATGAGTTTGAAGACCTTCTCCACCGAACTGGAAAAGATACTACCACGTGCCATCATCGATCTGACCAAGAAAGACACTGAAGATGAAGTCAATAAGGATGCAATCCAAAAATCTGTTGAAGAATTGGACGAAACTGTCAAGAACCAATGCCTTGTTGTATTCCTCCAGTATTTCACCAATAACGTTGCCACAGTTCGAAAGCGCAATGACAAGAGGCAGAAAAAAAATCCCATGGTACTCGATGAGGCAATCTGTGCTGACAGTGATGTGTCATCCGATGAAACTAGTGAGTCTGACGATTCCAATGATGCCAACAGCTTTCTCGATGATGACGTTTCTAATGAATCCTACAAACCAGATCATCGTCTGATTGGGGTGCTCCCGGCAGGAGAAGGGGCCCACCATCCTCATGAACCGAACAATCCAGGACACTATGCCCAGCCAGCAGCATCCAAAAGTCGTGGGAAACGGTACCCCATCATCCCTGGCCAAATCGATCTCTTACCAACTTTGCCCGGTGCTGACAACATTCCACCATGCCCAGAAGAAGGAATCTCTTTGGAAGACAAGTCTGATTCACCAGATAGAAGTTCTTGCAAACCCCCGGCTGCAATACCCCAGTACGCAAGCAAAGCATATTTGTTTGCACGACATGTAGAGCAACAGGGAACCTCCGAATCAGAGGAACAACAGTTTGACGAGGAGGCTGCAGAAAGAAGCTTTGGGACTGCCCACCAGGACGACCAAATAGACGAAGAGGAAGAGGAAGAGGAAGAGGAAGAGGAAGAGGAAGAGGAAGAGGAAGAGGAAGAGGAAGAGGAAGAGGAAGAGAAAGAGGAAGAAAAGGAAAACGAAGAGGACGAAGAGGAAAAAGACAGTCTAACTGGAGTCGAAGGAAACGACGATAATGAGGATGACCACTCTATAATAGATGGGGGCCTTGAAAGCTCAGGAAGTGAGGATTTTTATATCGGCACTCTCGAACACCTCGAATACTCTCTTGAAAACTCTCCTGCATTCGGATCAGGACCAGGTAGTCCAATGCGTAGAAGAACAAGTTCCAGAAGGCGCCTAAACTACAAATAATAAACCCCGAACAGAACCATATCGTATAATATGTCACATAAACTCTGGGCCATGGATAGATCATAATTTTAACATTGTCCTTATCAATACACATATTTTTCAAGAATATTCAGAAAACGTAATCTTCATTTTTTGGATCCTTCCTCAACTCGTCATGTATCATCCTTAGCACTGTCAACCACAACGTTCAAGAGATACCAAACAAAGCATAGGAGATGGAATCCAACCAAATAAAAATTTTGCTTCAAGTTATTGCATTCTGCAATCACGACGCACTCCAACCCACCAGGAACACCCCCTTCCGCAATACACAGGAGAATGAATTTTCTCACTGGATTGAAGAATCTCACAGGCTAATACTTAACACAGTTATACCAGAAACCTTCTGGCTGTCTCCTCTGTCAGGGAAAGCCCGCCAAATTTCTAGTTTTGGACATATGCCCACAAATGCCAAGGAATGTGTGCTCATGTTGACGCTTTGGTCTAGCTGGAGTCGTGAATGCTCACAAGACATCGTGAAGTGTCTGCAGTATGGAGTGAAGGTCTTGAAAGGAGATCATCTGCAGTGGCTGTGTTCTTTGTCATCATGCATAGCATTAAACCTGAAGTACTCAACAGACACACTGCCCCGTGTAGCAAAAATCCCTAACCTTGGAACTCTATGCCTAGAGTCAATCTGTTTGAGACAAGTAGTATCGTACTCCTGCCACCTGTATCAAGCGTTCGACAATGTGGAATCTGTAAAAGAGGCCGTCGATCTATTCAAATGTGAGCTTCCTACAGGGAAGCTCTTACCAACGTTGTCAGATGAACCAACAAATGCGTTTCTTTTAACCAAGGAGGGAAACGATGGATTCTCTCTTGTGTCAATTGTTGACTGGTTCCAGAGGTCTCATATCATACCCAAACTTCAAGACATGCTGGATTTGAAACCTATCAATGCCCTTGTGAGGGGAATCCATAGGGAACTCGACAGAGACGACCTCACCCAAGAAATGTACTTAAGGGAAGTAGATAGTCAATCTGATAGGGCGATCCATGTCCTAGACATCACCCTCCCTGAAATGGGTGCCACGCTGGTTGCACTTGTTATGCTTGCCGATCAGTTTATCAGCCTGGATGATAGTAATACCAACCCTGATGAGAATAAATTGCTTCTCCTGAGGCTATTTGCGGAATGTTTACGTATGTACAAACCCGATCAAGATGCCAAGTCAGAACTGAAGAAACTCTTGGAAGAAACACCACTATTCTCAAAGAATTTCACACACAATGTCATCCGCTCGAGGTTTAACCTCAAAGGTGTTCCACATCTTAAATTCAACGAAAATGGTACTGAAGCTCATAATTTTTTCAACCCATCAAGCGCACCCAATTTTTGAAACAAAATACCAATTGAACTTACACAAGCCTTGTAAATTATTTCTCAATTTGCACAACTACACTGGCATTCTTCGACCCCCTCTCAGGACATACGGCTGAAGTCAAGGTGGGCTCATTATTATTTCTGTTTATATGTTTTACCAATTAGTTTTTCCATTCTTTGGGTCTTACTCGTTCCCTCTTTGATCCCTAACTGAAACCCTTGTAGCAAACAAAAGTCAACAAGATGAAACCAACCCCAGCACAAATTTTACAGCAAATTGCTGCATTTTGCAAGCACGAGGCTT
This sequence comes from Thalassiosira delicatula, assembly GCA_036939835.1. Classification (NCBI taxonomy): domain Eukaryota; phylum Bacillariophyta; class Thalassiosirophyceae; order Thalassiosirales; family Thalassiosiraceae; genus Thalassiosira; species Thalassiosira delicatula. The sequence continues at coordinate 16,658 of JALLOY010000249.1, forward strand.
TGCCTACTCCTCACCCTAACACAAGGAATCCTCCCTTTTCCATACAGAAAGAGAGAGAGTTGTATAAGTGGATCCAGTCGTGTAGTAAGGTAATAATGGATACGGTGATACCAAATACCTTTTGGCATTACATACGGTCTGACGAAGCCAGGAGGATACCAAAATTTTCACAATTGCCATTGAATTGGAAGGAAGTTATTACAATGTTGATTCTTTGGTCGTGCTACAGTCCTGAATGCTCGGAAAACATCACAAAGTGCATCCAGTATGGCGCAAATGTCCTGTGCGAAGGCCATCTAGAGTGGCTTCATTCTTTATCAATTTGCATTGTACAACTCCTGAAGCATGCTACCAAATCAGTGTCCCGTGTAGCAAAAGCATCTCCAACTGGGAGGCGATACCTCGAGTCCAGGTGCTTGAATCAAGTAGTATATCACTCCTGCTGCCTGTATCAAGTGTTCGACAATGTGAAATCTGTCAAAGAGACAACACTCCTCTTGGAGGGCGAGCTCAAATGCTCAGATGAATTCATTCTCGACAAGTATGATAACGATGGATTCACTCTTGTCTCAATTGTGGATTGGTTCAAGATGACTCATATCATACCCCAACTTCAAAATATGTTGGATTTGAAGCCTATCAAAACCCTCATTGTTGGAATCAACTCTGAAGGGAAGAAAGTAGACATCTCGGTCACAGATTATCTAGAAGAAATAAAAAAGCATACAGAAAAAGCCATTGGAGACCTAGGCATCAGCACTCCAGCAAAGGCAAGACTGTCAGCATTTGTCATGCTTGCAAAACAGTTTATCGAGCAAAATAATAATAAGGGAACTAGCATGTGTGAAGAGAAAGACATGCTCTTGCTGAGGTTGTTCGCAGGGTGTTTGGGTCAGTATGTACCTGATCGAAACTTCCAGTTGCATCTGAAGAATATTGTCGAAGAAAGACCTATGTTTTCCAACGAATTCATGGCCGAATTCCTAAACCGAAAGTTTATTATGGACGACCAAGATATGCGTTCGTTCCTTGAGTTCACGGAGAAGGCACCGGTAAGCAGCTCCAGGGAAGAATGGTCAAACTGCTTGAAGAAGGAAGACAGACCCCCCACCCAGGCAAAAGCACCGGTTAGCAGCTCCAGGGAAGAACGGTCTAGCCGATTGAAGGAAAAAAACGCCCCCCCCCCAAGGCAAAGGCACAGGTGAGCAGCTCGAGTGAAGAACGGGCAAGCAGCTTGAAGAAGGAAAACAGACCCCCCACCCAGGCACCCTCTGACAGGCAAGTCACATTCTCAGATGCTACCCTCCAAGACATTAAAACGAGGGTATCACGCAATGGCAATGGCAAGGGCACCAAAAAGAGGAAGATTGGCGGAAAAATCATCGCATCCAAAAAAATGACTCAACCAAGAATAGTACCAGACATTCACACGTAGCCTCATTTACGTTTGCGAAACAGCAGCAGAATGTGATTTTTTTACTAATTTAAGTTTGTAAACATGCCTGGAAGCAACCGGTTTTGTACGATATTCACGGAAATTTTTTGAAGTATCAAACAAAATACATGGTATGTACCGTATATGCCGGATTATAAGTACCACAAATGTCAAAAGATACATTTGGATTGTACTTATAATAAATCTGAAGTTAGCCTTTTTAACACGGTGAAAAATTATTGGTATCTTGAAAGTTACCTCTAGGTAGGCCTATTGTACTATATTATACCCCTCCCGCCCTTGCTCGTCCGTGCTGTCCACCCCTCCACCATGTGCGCGAGATGTGTAGTGACTTCCGACGGCATCGGATGTTTCTCGGCAACCATCCGGAGTCACGGGGAGCGCTACATATCGGCGTATTGATGGCATCAAGGAGAAACTAACTGGGTTATTTCCAATGGATTTAGAATGGGAAAACCTCTAGAAAAACACAAATGTCAATGGATTTAGACCTTTGGGACTTATAATCCGGCGGTACTTATAATCCGGCATATACGGTAGAAACCTGTTCGGAATTATTAACGAACGAGCAAACTTCTCTATTTAAATTGGCTAATATAAAATATAATTCGGCGAGAAATGTTTCGTTGAATCAGTTCTACCCGAATTACTCTCTAAACAATTTTTATTTTCCGAACGGTCGATGTTCTTATCCGATGAGTAGCTTTCTTTCCCACTAATTTCAGTTGGAAAAGTCTTATTGCTCAACCGATACGAGTAATTCAAGGGAGGAGTCCCATGATTTCAGATGCCCCGTGATATGGGAACCTCCCGCGATTCACGGGATGCCGTTCAGAACAATCTGATCCATTCATTTTCTTGTTCCCTCCACATGTGATGTGATTTTTGTTCGTTACACAGACGACAGACAGAGCAGGAGTGCTCCTTTTGTATTTAGATGTGTCATGTACCGCCAGACATTTCAAGCTTTTGATGACTCTTTCTCACTGATTAAAATGACTCTAAACCCACAAAAGAAGTAACCCCCCACCAAATTATTTATCTACAGAAAAAATCATTTGAGTCACACACCCCACCACATTTATCTACAAGAAAATACAAAATCATCTGTCATGCTGTCAGATTAGCTTAATCTTTCCAATCGTCTCATAATTTTTTCACATCATCCATTTTTCGAAAAAACTATGTCAGGAAGCATATTTTCTTTGAGTTGCGATGGTTACTGGTTTGCCAGTGTGTTCTGCACTCAAATGCTGTTTTGTCACTGGGGAAAGGAGTTGATACCCCAAACTAACGAGACATTGGCAAAAAGGGGCAACATTGAAATGAGCATGTCTCTTTGGCATCAACATGTTGTGGCCCCCACAACAAAGCATGTTGCAGAAAAACATGTAATCCCTACATTTGCTCGCAAGGCCCTTAAAATCAAAACTTCGCTGGGTGATCTCAATGGGGCCATCACGCTACATGTAGTTCTCCTAATAAATGCGTGGAAGGAAATGATCCAGCACTGCCAAAGGACGAGTGTGGGTGAAAAAACTCTTGAGGAAGTAAAGAAGTGGGTTGGACTCATGTATGAGACTGCCCAAAGTAATCTATTCGATGCTGCTCCATCAAGGTTGAAAGACAAATTTCACGAACTTTTCAATGCGAAACTCCCTAGCAAGAATGACTCTAGAGGGAAACAAGAGCACCCATACTTCTCCCACGAAATCCTTTACCTACGAATCGCACACATGGTTTTTTTATATTGCAAAAACACTTTGGAATCAGGCTTCACCAACTCCAAACATGCAACCATCAAAGTGACTCATTCCCACATGGAGACATGGGAATCATTTTCTGGCGTTCTTTTCCGCGACTTGTTTAGTCTGGAACACGGAGTCCCAGAAACCGATCACTTTGAATTCTTAAAGTTGCCAAAGGAGCAGTTTGCTGATGCCATAGGAAGTAACGTTTCACCATCAGTTGCACACCTGCATGTTGTTGTCTTGCATGCGATTCACAAGGTGGTGCAAGAAAACTTGGCAGTCAGTTTGCGTGCAGACTGGGAATCGGAAGCACCAATTCTGGAAATGTGCTTTCCCTTCGCAAAAACACAATTTGATGTAGTTTACAAAAAGGTGTTTTTCAATCGAAGAAAGCAACGTAATCACTACATGAAAAACAGAAATCCGAACAAGGTATACAAGCCCAAACAGAGATACTTTTTTCTAAGAGACAGATTTATCATGGGAGAAACGTCTTACTACTGGGCAACCAGGACTCATGCCGGTAGGGCAGCTGGTGAATTTCAATTTGTCTACCCACACATAGAAGATTCTCGTGGTCAGGAAGAATCAGAATTATCTTCTGATGATCTCCCAGAGGTGACAATTTAAATATCGATTGTCTGGGGACCATTTCAATAACCACCGTATGGGATGCGACCTAAGAAGGAAAGCTTTAGTCGTAGTTCTCTTCATTGTTTGTTTTCTGTTAAAGGTGTACGTGCTGAAGCGAATTGTTAATGTAGTATTGGTTTTCGATAGTGTCATAAATTATGTTGCATGACCTCGCGCACTTGTGTTTGAACACTTTTCAAAATGCCAATTGAGGATAGTTCATCATTAGGAACTTGTTCATCAGAGGAATCAGATGACAACATTGGTTATCACCCTGTTGGCGCCAAGGCTTCATCTTCAAAACAAATATGGGACTCGCTGACAGATATGTGCAAGAGATCGATAGGATCAAAATATAATGTGTGCAAAGACAACATTCTCATGGATCTCGATGCATGTAGCTTTGTAATATCAACAGATGAAATGGACACGAACAAGAAATCCGCCATCAGGGAATTCTTATTATTATTTGGCAGCCCGACCTTTGGTCGATGCAGTTTCCCATCCATGATTACAGGTTCAAAACAAAAAGACAGCTTATTCGGATGTGCAGGGAATGAGAGCCAGCATCTGCCCCATCTCTTGAGAGGAAACGAAATGCTAGTCCTTGATGCACCAGTAAAAATTGGTTTACATACTTCCAGTCAGCCAACTCTCATAAATGCGTTGAGAGCAAAAGGTTTTTATTTTTCAGCGTCTTCCAAGAACACTGGATTATGTTTCGAACAATATGCCGCTGCAAACAAACCCCCCTACTCCGTCATCATTGATGCGATCATAGACTCATGTGAGGTACCCAGTAACGCCACCGGATCGAAGAAATCAACCTGCATCATTCACATTGCTGATATGGGATTTCGATCCCCTCTTGACGGCAACCACGATGCCATTTCTAAACTGTTTACCAAATGCAGGAAAATGGCTACATTTGGACTTCTGGTAGAGCTAACTCAGTTGGACATAGCATTTGTATTCCAAATGCCCCAAGACCACCTCCTGCAAGCCACGTTAACAAAAAATGATGTTCATGGAGAAGACTCTTTGTTTCAAAAATCACGAACCACCATATATCCCATCCACAAGCTTCCCCCATTGAAAGATGAGTCATTGAAGAACAGTGACCTGAAAGGGACCTTTGAGGTAAAGAAGGAAAATTGGGAGGAAGGCAGGATCATAAGTTTCGACAATGAAACGGACCTAGGTGGCATCTCCCTTTTCTCTTCCACCGATCGAAACAAAAAACTACGCGAGAGCATAGCTGTCCATTCAAGCACCCTCCACAGCATCAAAGGATACAGCACCATTGCGCATTCACTCTTGCAAAAACGTACAAAGTTCCCCATGGACGTCAAAGCAATGTACGGAATTGGCCAACAGAAGTTCCAATACATCCAAACGTTGATCGCCAACCTAACAATGTCTCTCAATGAAACATTCGACATAGTGAAATCCCACGGAATAGCATTTCGCATTGAAGTTTCACTCCGACCCCATTTCAACGATCCTTTAAGGTATTCAGGACACGGCAACGACTTACTGTTAATAGTATTTATTGCACTGCAGGAATTGTGCGGACCAAAATTCAAGTCACGATTGACAACTTTCCCCACAAGTGCAGTCAAAACACACGCCATGAAGCTTCTATCCGAAGTAACCTCCATGGTACGGCACCGCAAAGATATTCGTTTCGACCAGGTTTATTCAGAAGTAAGAGTGGTCGAATGGCTAAGATCGCATCTCTCTATTCTATTGATCACCATCGGGTTATGTCCAAGATATGGTGTCAAATACGTAAACCAATGGCTAAAAGATGGGAGACGCTTTGATCCTCACAACAAAATCACCCACTCACCCAGACAACCTGATAACAACTCACTTGCTTTGATTCGGCACAGGATGCTCAAAGGTTACGAAAATTGCTTGAAGGAACTTAGGTTTTCTGAAAGGGCCATCTATCATTTACGCAAGTACCTAGAGGACGCCCCGAACATCCTCCCCAGTTCTTGTTTCTCCTCCCTTAGTCTCGGATCTAAGCACCTCTTGGTCCAACATCTGTGGACAGATGTGATCCCTCGTCTTTCCAAATTCCTCTCAAGTGGAAATAACCAACCAAAATCAAACTTGGGTGAAATTGCTGAAAAAGAAATGGACACATCAAAAGTGGAATATAACGATATTCTCGAAACGTTAGAACATTCAACAACAAAGATCGACAGGCTTTTGGAAGAGTTGATGGAGAAAGCTGTCGTCCCCACCCATCCTTTAGCTGCTGCGGTTACGGCACTAGTACGATTGAGTATGTTGTGGAACCCTAGCCGTTTTGGTTACAATCAAATTTTGCTTTCTTATGTGATGGGATGTCATGCAAAGAAATCGCTGGGACTCAGTGAAATTACAGACCCAAAAACCTTACAACTCATTCGTAACTGTCTGAGAGGACTGAAACTCACTAGGGACGATCTCCGCCACGTATGCATCAACCTGATACCACGGTGTGGCAGAGGCAATCAACCGATAATATGTTTTCATAGGATGTTGTGCAAACATTATCAGTTTCCGAACCCAGATGTGATGTACTCAGTGTCGGGCTCGGCCGCCGAAAGAAGAGATAAGAATGTTCTGATCAACTTGGCCTTCGCTGCTGACCTTTCTGTGTTGGTCTCCCAAGACAGCAGATCGGCACATTTCCATCGCATATCAGAAAACACTAACGTCGAAGTCGTGGATCAGAGCCGACTCCTCCGCGTGAACACTGACGTAGAATGCCACACCCGCTTTCAGCATCACAATCTCTACTGTCTGATGACCCACATTCTCCATTCAAAATCCGATTCATGTCTGAGGTCAATACTATTCGAAAGGGTCACGGAGACAACGAAAAGACTCCAGGATATATTTCTGTCTAACAATGGAACCACCAATCCCTTCTTTTCCAAGACTGACACGCTGAAAGAGCTAGAACTCAAACATGAGTTTTTTCTAATGAAACACCAAAATGACATCGTGAAACTCGCACTGTCCAACCGCTATGAACCAGAAATTGTCCTATCCATTGTCAGCTATGTCTATCAGAAAAATATAGTGTTTTACAATACTCCAAAATGCAGTACATCACTCTTCCTGTTCTGGAAGTCAAGATCAATCATGTACACAGCAGGCGGATGTAATTGCATCCCCCTCGTCAATTCCATAGTTATCAGACTGGATAGTGATAAACAATACAAATGGCAAGACGTCAAGGCATCTGTGCCTGTACATACCCCGATCAACCACGAGGCTTCAGAATTATTTTCCATGTCCCCAATTGGAGGACGACTGAGTTCTGAAATTCGACTTAACACGCTCTGCAACAGACGAAGGACATCGTCAGGTCATCACTTCCAATCTGCCTTATCAAAATTGCTGATTGAGCTGGACAACAGGTACGAAGAAACTTCTAACCGAGACATGTCCAACCAGGATCCTTTTGGATTGAAGCCATTCCTGATAGAGTTGTCTCGAAGTAGTCTGACTCAAAAACAGTGTTTCGACTTCAGCGTAAGATCGCAATGCAAAGAATTGGACCTACCGTTAAGAATCATGGCAGCACATTTGGACTCTGCTACAATGACACACAACATGCTCTGTCCATTGATATGTTTGAAACATCACCATTTACTCATTGGAGTTTTTGATTACACCAATAAAACGAAGGCAACATATTTTTACGCCATGAACCCTTTTTTAAATACGGTGGAGATGAAGAAGTTTCCAAAATTTGTTTGCTTGATCGATCGGAATCAAACGTTGTATCTATACACCAGCCAAAATCGATCAGAATATTTTGTACCAGAAGAAAAGGTCACAAACACGAGCGAAAGTCGATGGAAATGGGATGTTTCACTCAACGGTAAATACTCACACCTCAGTAACAGTGGTTTCGAGAGATGCCTAGATCAACTGAAATCCACATACAACGTTCAAATGGTTCAGTCAGAAGACGAATTAGAAGGATACCAATGGCGTCCCGACAATTCATCATGCACCTTATATACGAGTGTATTAACAGATCAGAGCATGGAAATAACGTTTTTACCTCAATACGGCGTTCCGCACATATCGTTGATAGTGATTTTTCCAACGTTGAGCGAAATAGAAAAATGGGACATCTGCATTGTTCATCATCCCGGTCAAGATCACAACACCGCAATGCAACATTTGACCACGTTTGTTGAGAGATCTCCCGAACCGGCTAAATATAACAAAACCTGCATCAAAGGGAAAATGATCGAGATATGCGAATCAGCATTTTACATGTTATTCTACGCGTTTTTGGCAAGTCAATCCAAACTACTCCCAAACTTTGTGACTTTAATGAACAAAGCAATCCACGAACCTGACCTAAAAATGAAATGTCAACAATGGATTCAAACCACAATGCGAACCAAGTCAAGAGTGAATATGCCGTGGATACTCCAAATGACATGGATCAATCATACATCTAATTCATCACACATTCCAGAGGCATCCCCAACCAACTCTTCTGATTCATCAAATGACGAAACGGTAGGTCGTCTGACATCTAAGGGCATCGGTCGTCGACGGAATGAAACGATTCCCCCAGAAAGGAACCGAAAAAAAAAATTTAGAATGTCTGATATACATCATCATCACAGGGAAGCAACTGATCACAATCATACCACATTTACACTTGAAGGTCTGAAAAACCCGAAAAATATGTGCTACATGAATGTAATAGTCCAACTGCTGTATGGACTGAAATGCATGAGAAATCACATACTAGAGAGCAATACAACATCGAATGATACAATCACCTTGGCACTGAGGAGGTTGTTTGAGAAAATGAGATACGAAAAAGGCGTATCATCTGCAATTGAATTCAAACGAACAATCACTCGACGTTCGTTGTTTAGTGAATTCAACAACGACAACCAACATGATTCACATCAATTTCTGATATCAATCCTCCATAGCCTCAGCAAAGAAGATGAAACAGACCAGCACAGATCCGTTTTGTCATACTTCCGCAGCACACTGGTTAGTGTGATCGAATGTCAGACGTGTCAAACATTTTCGGCCAACAATTGCGATCACTCCACAAGTATTGAATTGGGAGTTTCTGGCAAGACATTGTCAGAATGTCTGTCTCATTTCTTTGGCATGGAAGTGCTACAGCAAGGATGGCACTGCCCCAAATGTAATTGCAAACAACGTGCTCACAAGCACTTATTCCTCAAAGAACGTCCTATTTTAATTATCACAATGAAGCGTTTCAACGACATGTCTCAAAAGGTTTCTACGAATGTCACATTCCCACTGGACGATCTTTTGGTACCAAATTTAGTGGACCACAACCTCAACCTTCTTGATAATAAGCACTGGAAATTATTTGGGGTAGTAAATCACTTGGGCATAAATACCTCGTCCGGTCACTATACACTCTACATGACCCACAACAACAAGTGGTTCAAATATGATGACGAGAAAGTTGCAGAGATTCGCAAAGATCGAGTCAATTCTTCTAATGCTTATTCATTGATTTATATCACAAAAGATAAATTTGATGAAATAGGCTAACTAAAAAGACAACATATAGTCAATGATTTTTTCCATTCTTTGGGTCTTACTCGTTCCCTCTTTGATTCCTAACTGAAACCCTTGTAGCAAACAAAAGTCAACAAGATGAAACCAACCCCAGC
>JALLOY010000250.1:0-19594 GCA_036939835.1 Thalassiosira delicatula
CACCACCACCACCGCCCCCCACTCATTTTTAATAAGGCATTTTGGGTACCTGGCGAATAATTGAGTTTTCGGTTCATGTGAGTAAATCAGCGTAAATCACAACGATAAGGTTCTCCCTTGTCAAAACCACAGCCTAAAGCTTTGATTGCTGAAGAGAGAAGGCCTATATATTATGTACGACTGGATGGTATCTAAGATAGTGTGTATGTACTAAGTAAATTAATTGACTGACTGTCACTGAGTAATTTCCTCAATATATCCTCTAGCTATCGTTCTCCTAGTCTAAAATAAAAGGAATGAAATGGCAAAAATGTTTTCGAAAAAGTAAAATATAAAAACTCTCATATTTGACTTTGTGTGGACAATAATTTACGAGGTCTTTCTCTCCCAAAAGGGTTGGATGCTTGCAGGCCTGAGATAGTTTCCCACCACACAATTTTTCCGACACAATCTTGCGAGAGTGCGCGCTCTGCAAGTGCAACGTGAACCTACACACGCCCTCTCGACACTCAACCAATGACAGCCTCCTCACTCACAGTCACTTGCGTTCCTGTCCCCTCGTCGTTTTTAAACGCGGACAGAGTCCGAGCTTATCCAAGCCTACCCAAGCCTATCTAAGTCTCTCGTACTGCCGAAGAGAGAGCCCACAATAGGCGGCGAAACGATTTGCAGTAGGCAGAGAGCTCATGCCTTGGATGGCTTCGAGCATCGACCAATTCCAAGCTGAGGAGCAGCTGGCTCATGCCGCTCGACCGAATTCGAGTTTGATTTTTCAAGCCTTCGTTCTCTCGACGAATAGGTCCCGCGAACCTCCTTTGAGGCGCTACCGTCGTCAGTATGACGAAAGTGAAGGCCGCCGTCCTCGAGCGGTCCCGCCGATCGACGGCGGGCAAGCGCATGTCGTCGCTGGTGGGCAAGGCTCAAGAAGACGATGACACCTTTTGGTCTCATTCCATTTGGTCCGAGGCCGGCGGAGGCTTCGCCGACAGGCCGAAACGACGGAGGGACGATGATGACTCGGCGTCGACGTCCGGATCGGAGGACGGCAGCGGCGAGGAGGAAGGCTCGGCGTCCGACGGCGAGGGCTCGTATAGAATGTCCGACGACGATCCGGACGCGGCGGTGGACAAATTCGATTCTGACTTCGACGAGAGCGAGTCCGAGAACGATGATAGCGAAGGAGACGAGGAGGAGGAGCTGCGCGCCGAGGAGCGACGCGAGGCGGCTTCCAAACGAAAGAAAAATCAGCGTTTGGGCATGCCGTTGAAATCGAGCGCCGGGAGGGAGCTGATGAAGAAGAAGACGGTGCAACTCAAGGGTGGCAAAAAGGAGGAGATTAATGTACAAACACGTGATTAACAATCCGGAGATGCTGATGCTCAATCGCGCGCAGCTGTGTGGGGAGGCCATCTACAAGAGGCAGCTGCTGGTGTNAAGACGGGAAAGATGACAAAGCGCGGGCCGTTGGGAGAGGGATGGAATGAAGGGCTGGTGCTGAATTGGCCTCCTCCAACGGGAAGTGCACCGGCCGCCGCCATGATGGGTGCCACAGCACCCATACCAATACAAGGATTGAATTCCAAATCAACGTTCATTCAGGGTGCTCAGGGTCTTCCTTCGATACCAGTGCTGCCCAAAGTGAAGCCATCGAAACCAAAACACATTGCGTTGAAGCCGATTATAGACCTAACGCAAACGTCCAAACTTCGATTCCCTCCGTCGCCGAAACGCAACCTGCGGACGGGAGCTGCGCTGTCCACGGCTCCCTCCGCCAAATCTGCGTCGAAGCGCCTGCTCGCTATGGCGCCGACAGTGCCAAAGAAGATTGGCAAAAAGCGGCAATTCACGCAAGAAGAGCTCATTCTAGAATGCATCAAATCCACGGCGACAGAGAACGCCAAGTGGTTGAGTTCCAGGAAACGGGGCAAGGAGGAGGCCATTCGGTCTGAGAAGGCCACGGCGGCGGGCAGATCCAACAATACTCCAAACAAAAAAGCAACCCGATTTCACAGTCGGAGGGGATGCAGCAACACATTGACGTTCATGGACATGGATCGATTGCCCGAAATTCTAACTCGGAGGCAGGCGGCACCCAGGAATGGCACTATTGGAGGCACGGTGCAGCACGGTAGTTCTGTATCCAAACGACGAAGATTGGACAGCTCTGCTCCTGAAACAAGCGAAAAGACACCTCAAACTTCTAACGGTAACAACCGCCCAAAATGTGTCATCACCGGAAAGATTGCTCGATATAGAGATCCCACAACAATGCTGGGGTATCACGATATTAGCGCGTACAAAGAAATACGACGTCGTTTAGAAACCGGAGAATTGACCATTTCTTCTCGACCTACACCCAGATCGACGAATGGGGTGAGTTCCCGAGAAATTTCCTCCAACAACGCAACGTTCACGAGACAGCCGTCTAATACTACCCATTTTCCAACCATGGTTGCTGCATTGAAAAAAACGAATGGTTCCAATATACAAGTAACGGTGACGCAGGGCGGATTCCCAGTTTCGCCTCCAGCGAGCACAAAGATAATGAAATTCTTGGCTGGAAGGCTACTACAGTCCTCTTCGGCGGAGGGGTTACAATATGCCAATAGAAAGGATCCGCCTCCATGTCCTCCATTTATTGATGCGCAAAATAATGGTCATGGGTCGGCAGCCGTCGGCAATTATACAAATACAGATAACGATGCCCCAGAACAGGACACCTCCAATCCGCTCCCCTCTGTGGAGGAACTGCAAAACCGACACAACAAACCAGAACGACCAATAGAGCAGACTGAGTTTACGGTGGAAGCTACAGGAGATTGTGATGCTGGTAATAGAGGAGAAGGTTCAATGAAATCAGGCAGCAGCGCAGCATCTGACGCCGCCACTACTACGGTGGGAACCAAAGAGAAATTGGAAATCGCCAACAGGAGATCCAATCACAAAGCTACATCTTTTGCTCCTGAAAAGGAAGACTCCAGAGGCAGCGATGATTCGGATGGCAGTAAAGATGATATCCACCCTGAAAGGAAAACATCTAACGGCAAACGGGCTAGATTAAAAATGACGCTAGAGAATAATCATTTTTAGGATGTCAACCATGATGTTCAATAATTACTATCGAGTTCGTTTGACGGAGACCAGACCAATGGGCGAATATTGGAGAGCTGTAGACTAAGTAGATTTTGTAGACAGCAGACACCCTATCCATTACACCCTTAGCATTGCAAAAAATCCAGCAACAAAAAGCAATGGAAGCAAAAGTAATACAACTACCTACATTCGGCTAGTTGGCGCCTGCTCAGCCCGCCTAGGTAAGATACATCTACCAGGCTTTCTGAAGTTGCATGGCGGCCATGAGCCTCTCTGGTTACTTGCGATTGATGCCTGACAAGGACTATGGAAGTTGTACGGCGGTAGATGTCAGCTGTAGACCGATTAGTATTGATTATGAGCTCACGTGATTGATTATCATCTCCTTTCAATGTTAGGGGGGCATCTTGTGCCAAGTAAATTGTGAATCTCTTATTCCTAAGGCTGAACATTAGGGGGGACGAAACACCTTTTTCGGGGGTATTTCCACCCAAACCCATCCCAAAATGAAAGAGGGGGCCTATGTAGGAATTAGGTAGAGCTCGTACCGCCCCACAAGGTTATACCTAGGGCCAAGCACTGCTCTTAAGAGAGTGAAGAGAGTCAGAGGGACCTAGAATGGACTAGACCAATCATGGGGCTACTTATTGACTAATTGTGTCTACAAGAGAGAGACCACAGAAAGATCTGCCGCAAGCACGATGGATGTCGCCGAATGTTTCTCTAACGCACAATGATCCTCGCCATCAGACATCTTGGAGTTTGCTAACTTCACAAAGAACAAATGAGCGGTCTGACAGTCCTCTTAATAGTTTTCCTGCTATGGTCGCATACATGCGACCACTTTGACCTGCCTACTTTGTTTGTAGGTAATGACAGTGCTAACGTCATACAAACATAGCACTATCATATATCAAACAAAAGCTCTCAACTTCAAGAATCTGGTTGGCACAGTGGCACAGCATTGTGCATATGCTGATGGGAACACTGGTTTAACTCCCAGCCAATACCGTCGGAGCGGCGGTCGATACTATGTGTTTTTTATAGTTTCGGCTAGTTAAATCTCTACCCTACCTTTTTTTGAAAAATCTTGACCATATTCTCTACAATAATAGCCGCAAAGTCAGCTCAGTGTGGGTACCTAATGTACCTATCCAGTCGCCAACGATATGTTTTGTGAAAAATAATAAAGTTGACAGTAACTTTATCTAATCGCTATTTTTTAGTCTTGTGGAGCTTCTCAGTCACGGGCAAGAGCAAGCACAACGAGAAGCGATGGGACGATGACAATGATGCACAGCCGTGAAGCCATTGCCATCCTTACCCTGTTGTTTTTTGCCTGCTTGCCCCGCCGACCCAATACTCAAGGTCATCAATGTCCCCAAGCCCATGGCCAGCTGCCGGGCGTGCGGCTTTGGGTGCCATGAACCCATATGACGGGGTCAGTCTTGACGGCACCATCGTCGGTCTCGACTGGGCTCTCTCTGGCCCAATCGTTGCTAGTTGGGCCATCTTCTGCTGACTCCGTGCGGGCGCAGATCAATGCCTGCCCTGCTGATTGATCGGCAGAAGATGCCGGCACAAAAATCAGCCAAATTAGTAGCATACAAAGGGCCAGGGACAGATTGCCGTGGTGCTGGGCGGCATTGGTCACCGTGCCATTTCTCTCTATCCCTCTTGCACAAGTCAAAGCGCGCTCTATTTTGTTTTCTACGATAATATTACTATACTATTTGCGTGATTAAATCCTCCAAAACTGTAAACAAAAAGATTTATGCTTGGAACTACTAAAAATTATTCTGACAGAACGTAAAATATTTATTTGCGTTTGACATGTGACTAGCTACAAACATAGGTACTAATTCGTATTAATTCCATCATACCTTTTTCTACAAGAGTACGAAGGCTAAAACACATACATTTGGCTAATCAGATGAGAACGCCTCTTGGCAGGAAAGCTGTTAAGTCAACAAAAAAGTAGTGCCGAGTTCACGGTTGTCAAGGACGAATAGAAGCAGAGATCAAACCAACTATCAATAGAGTCAACTCAAAGGGGTGGCTAAACCATTGCAGTGGTGTTGCCTCCGGGTACAAGTTCACTGTTCTCCCAAAGATCAGAAAAATATAAATCAAAGCCTTGATGACAGAAACGTCTTAAAACAGATGGTGGCTTTCTTCCAAATTCTTGCCAACCATGATCCAACTTATCAGGTGCACACTCTAAAAAGTGGGGTTTGGCCAAGAATCCACATCACTACTAACACTCTAGACGAAGCTATTCTGAGCGATATGATTTTTAGACTCTTTGTTTAAAAAATGAAAATATATTTACATATGGGGGGTGCTGAGAGAGCCTACAAGTGTGATTGTAGTGCTAGAGTAGAATAAGCGTCCTACGTAAATTATGAGCCAAAGATTGACTCGTTTCTATTTACGGTAAGTTTGTTCTGGCAAGCACGCAAGGCACATGTATGCTCTCACGCCGGCGTGTCCTCCGAGAAAGGTATCTTTTGGGAGGGCACAAAGGTATCTTACCTCTGCTAGCTCTGCCTGGGAATGGGCTTATGCTGGGATAATCCTAGGTAGTGGCGTACGGCTTACATACAGATTATCCTGTGTTCCAACAGCCATCGATGGCCTTGATAGGAGGGTCTACTCAGCAGGGCAGTCATAAGACGGGGGAATGGGCAAGGGCGGCAATGGCTTTGTGGCGCTGTATAACCATGGTCATCACGCCGCATTGCATTGTGCTTGTTCTTGCCCTATTCTGCAAGACTAACTAAATAGCGATTAGGTAAAGTTAGTATATAAGCTTTAATATTTTTTTCAAAAATATTGTTGGCGACTGGTTAGGTACCTTAGGTACCTACACTGAGATGGCTTTGTGGCGATTATTATAGAGAATGTGGTCGAGATTGGTCAAAAAAAGGTACAATAGATTTTGAACTAGTCGAAGCTAGTCAAAACGATAAAAATCGATCAATGAAACCAATGGTTATGGTCAGGAGCCAAACTTGTGTTCCGGGGAGCATGTGTGCAGTGCTGTGCCACTGCACCAATCAGATTCGAGAAGAGCAGAGCTTTTGTTTGATATATGATAGTGTCACGTTTCTATGATGTTAACACTACCGTTACCTACACCTGTTAGAAGGGGCGAATAACCACTGAGCCATTACACGTGTAATGGTTCAGTGGTCATTTGCCCCTTCTAACAAAAGTAACGACGGAGGCCAGACGCGTGACATGCGGGACATGCGGTGTCATCTAGAGCATCCGCTGCGGTGCCATGTTGAGCTCCACAGGCCGTGCGGCGCAGCAGCCAATGCCATTTTGTGCTGTACCATTCGTAGGGGACTACCCTATACTTCCCCGGACACATTGCCGAGTGACGTGCAATGTTCTTTGTAGCGATTGCCCTTACCGGGAACTGAACCCGGAACGGTACTCTGACCCTTCTAACACTACCTACAAAGTAGGCAGGTCAAAGTGGGCATTTGGATGTGCCCAAAACAGATGTTAAGGTGTGTCAATGCCTCTGTCACCCGCTGCTAGTTAGGGCACCTGTCTTCAAGCAGGCCCTGAATGGTGCAAATCCTCTTCCTAGTTCCACCCCCCCCCCCTTGACTACTTGGAAAACCACAGACTGTACATGTCCAGCTTGGATGCAAGCTTAGACTCCAAGGACTACCATGATACCTGTTCAAACCGCTGGACCGTCCACCCCAGACCAACAGTATAAAAAGCATTTGCCTCAACCTCTATAAAGGAGAGCCTCACCTCATTTGCCACCTCCGTGGTACATTTGTGGCCATCCACAATGACTGTCACATTCTCCAAAGGTAATAGCTGCCTTTTGCGAATTGGCAGGGGGGCTCCCATCGTGCTTCTGAGCACTGCTGACTTTGCCAGCTCATCATCATCACAATCTATGTTCAACTGCTCCTCCATAAACAGGAGATGTCATGGCAATACTCTATCCATATGAGCATCACCATACTCATACTTGGACTGAAAGGACAGGGTTGGCTTTAGTCAACAGGTCTCCCTGCTTGGCTCCTACTATTTTGATCATCCTTTGCTGGCTGGACTGGTTGAGAGCAGCTATGTTGTCACGGCATGCCTTTCCTAGGGCTGTCTCCCAGTCGTAATACTTTATCACAGCCAGGACAAGTGTATGCAGGGATACCAGCTCTAGAAGCTCTCCCTTATAGGCACTTGCACTCTTGGATATCTCAAAGAAC
Source organism: Thalassiosira delicatula (assembly GCA_036939835.1). Taxonomy (NCBI): domain Eukaryota; phylum Bacillariophyta; class Thalassiosirophyceae; order Thalassiosirales; family Thalassiosiraceae; genus Thalassiosira; species Thalassiosira delicatula. Next base: position 7,335 of record JALLOY010000250.1, read on the forward strand.
TACCCCTTAACAAATTCCACGAGATAGGAGTGCAGGTTATCACCCAGTCTGCACCACTCATACTCCTTGCCTACTTCCTGTCAAAAGACCCATCAGTGGCCACAATTGCCACGCCCCTTCTGTAGGCATCAACAAGTCAATTAATGGCCTTCACTTTGCCTATTACATGCTCCCACATCCATTCTCCTCCCCATGAGCAGCCTAAAAAACATCATAACTCGAGCCCAAAAACAGCACAAAAATCCACACGAACAACCACAACTACAACAGACCATAACTCAACCATGACAGGCTATTGACTCACCAGCCTTAAACTTTCCAACCTCCATACTCATCAACAATCAACTTTGTGGGTTACCACCGACACCAAACACAGCGCAACAACATGGACAGGGGGCACGCAAAATTTGCTTTAATCTAATCACTAATCAAATTGCTGCCCAAAAATCAAATCTAAGTCCACCGCAAGTAATTGAGAGAAAAAACAAAAAAATACAACAATCAACCTTAAAAAATCCGTTTGATGCTACTACGCGTCCTCCACGGGCGTGTAGTGGCTCTATCAAAATGCACGATCAGTGGTGCAATGGTCGGCAACGATGATTTGCAATGGCAATCCGGTAAGGCCATCAAAATGACATCGGCCCAGAGAATGCTTTTTGACGCCGACGCTGAAGAATCTAGAGTAGATAATAGTCAAATAAAATAAGTTGTAGTTAATTTTAAGCGGTCTCGTCTTAAATACCAATGGACCACTAGGTACTTAAGCGATTTGACGGCGACGATTTGCAATTGCAATCCAATGAGGCCATCAAATGGCATTGGCCCAGAGAATGTTGTTTGACGTCGCGCCTGATGATCTACAGTAGGTAATATTGAAATAAATTAAAGTTCTAGTTAATTTTAAGCAGTCCCGTCTTAAATATAGAAGGACCACTAGGTCCTCAAGCAATCCGACGGTGGCAACTCACAATGGTGATCTGATAAGGCCATCAAAATGGCATTGGAATTGGGAGGGTAGCTTTGACATGGTCATGTTGTTTGTGGTTGTGGTTGTGGTTGTTTTTCCCCAATTTGACTCGGATATGTAGGAATAGTATAATAAAACATACTTATTTTTCAATCGGCAAAAAATAGCTACTTACGGTACATACTAAAACCAGAGAGATGATTTTGAGTGATTCGTGACGGCAGTGTTAAATTTTACTCCACTTAGGATTGGAATGTCCCTGGATCCAAAAGCTAAGCAGTGGAGTTGTTTCCAGTATTAGATGGGGATCAGTAGCAAGGAGCTTCACCGACAGATCTAGCAGCTTCAATACCAATGTTGGCCGACCTGGTGGGGACCCGCTAAGGTAAGTAGCCTCGAATCTGTTCTTGCCATACCTATTGAAACCCCTTGTCCTTTGTTGTCCTCCAACAGCATGGTAGTAGTCAATGTCACCATCCTCCACTTTTTGGAGCACATCATTACCAGTGTTGTGGAACCTCACCCAAGATAGATGGGACGGTGCCATCTATCTCCTCAATGGTGTCAACAGGCACATGCCTGGGTCTGTGCACGTTTGCTAGAAGGTGTCCCAGTACTTCCAATCACCCTTGATTGTCACCTCACGGGGAAAGGTAAATTCTGAACAGCTACTGACGTCCGCCTTTGGTAGAAGCATCCACTGCTTGAACCGGTGACCATTAGCTGTGGTGCCATTGGACAAAAAATTAACCCCATCCTCGGCTTACATCTATTCAGTCGTTTCTGCCCCTCTCCTTGCTCATTGTCATTGGCCCCAAGAAACACGCCCGTCATGGTCTCATACTCCAGATAGAGCTGGTACCTGAAGTAGCCTGACCTCTCCCAAAAAGTCTTGAACCAGCAGGGTGTAACCAAGTTATGGAGCAGAGCGTACAGAGAAAGAAGAGGATTGCCAACAGACTCAACTTCCAACTGGAGAGCCTCTAATGAACTTCATAGATTCCACCATTGTGTTGATGGAACCCAAAAGTGCTGAACAACCATATTGATCCAGTATATCCTCTGCTTGATTGGGAAGGACAGCAGTCCAACTCCTCTAAATGAGTGTAACAGTGACCTCCACCCTTACTTTATATTCCTACTCATCCCCAAGAACAGCAGCATACTTCTCTCTACTCCTATGAGCAACTCCTTTGCCACATTCAGTGGGGTCATCAGAGTGGCCTGGCCGTATTTGACACCTGGTCATAGCTTTAACCTGTACAACATACATGCATACCTTGTCAGAAGGTGTCCATTCACAGCCCTCTCAATCCACGTCAGTATTCTTTTCAGCACCTTCTCGTCTATGTGTTTTGTATCCTCCCCAGTTGGGCAGGACCACACTCCGAGTATCTCCTTTGAGTTGTATACATTCAGCTGCTTGATTGGCACAATGGTGTTGTCTGGTAGCGGAATCAGCAGCTCTTTGTTCATGCCCGCTGTGTAGTTTTATACACTAAAGTCGTCGCACTTGTAGTCAACCATATGCCAGTAGTATTTTCTGGCTTCAGTGCACCACCTGTGCTGCATAGTAGGCAGCTCCACTCTTTAACCAAGGCATGCATCCCGTCAAAGATCAAAGCAGAGTCTTTTAACTCCGGCAGATACACCACCAGGTCCGTGTCATCCACATAAAGCGCGCCTTTGAAATCTATTAACTTACACCCAATAGAGGAGATATCATCTCAGAGCCAAATCCCTGCCTGGTTTAGCAGTGAAACATAACGCTTGCCAACATTGTCCTGCAGGACCGCACCGTGCCTTTCCCCCGGCACAGACCCTGTAGAGGAAGCAACCCCTCCATTAGCCTCTCCATCTCCCCCCATGAACAATCAGAATCTCCCTTTTGACATTTGTTGGAAGAACTTCATGATCTGTATTGGGTACACAGAAGTGTGGTGACGGCTCTCTCCCAGGCAGAAGCGACAAGAGTATGTACATGATTCTGTCATAGCAGTTTACTGCACCAGCAGATGTGCTAGCCATTGGCTGCCTCAACTGTCTAGAAATATCCATTGTCAATCTTCCATCCATCTTGTCAACATCCGCTGTACTCTGCCTCTGACTGTACTGATCATCTGGGACATAACCCATGTCGTACAGAGCGTTCATGGCTCTACACCCAAACACGCACTTACTGAAATAGCTGTAGTCGCCCTCCATAAGCAGAATAGCTCTTAATTTGTTCACAAGTGTCACTCCTGTCATCCAACCCGACACCCCACCAAGAAGGTGGGCAACTGCACTGTGTAATGACCATGCTTTTCTGTGATAGGAAGACACTTATCTTTTCCGAATGGCTTGCAACTTTGTAGTGTCCAAAGTGCACTTTTCTGGCAGACGATGAAGTCCTTTCCTTGATCTGCCTCCAGTGCCATTTAAACTACGCTGGGATAATGATATTTTTGCCCTTGGAGGTCCGCATCTCCAACCTAAACCACACTATCTCATCCAGACCCATAACCATGGTGTCATTCACATCATCTGGCACCTCCATACTGTCCTAAAAAGCTCATGAGCAAAATCCGTGTCAGATAGGTACCCAAGCTTCTCCATCAAGCTGCTGGCTGAAACTTTTGCACTGTGTGCCAATAGGAGCCTCTTTTCTGTCACCTCTTGTACCTCTGTATTCATTGCTTCATTTTCAGTGAGATCCACTGTTACTCTGTCAACGACCTTCTGTACCCTAGGTGTTGTCTTGACTAGAGGGTCCTCCATGGCTCTATTGATATTGTACCGAACCCTCTTGCTCTCCTCCATATTAATCGTATGTTTTATAGCTTTCACCTTCTCTTTGTTATTTGATCATTGGCCTTGATCAAACAATTCCTGAGTTGAACTCTCCGCACCCCTTATCAGACTTCCTGGTCTCTATCAGTCTTTGTTTGCGGTACCATATCCCAGCATTGCACTGTAGAGACATCAGCTGCTTGGGATCTTGTATTCCTGCTGCTTGTGTTCCGTAAAATGTTGCTTTGACTCTTACACCTCATATTTAGTCTCTGAAGTAGGCCCTGGCTTTGCGCCTAAAGTCCCAAACCTTTACTGGCTCACTGAAGGGAATCGCAGACTTACATATGTCCCCATGCTTCTTTTCCAAGTGTATATGCATGTCGATGAACTGCACGTCCAGATTTTCCATCTCGAGCCTGTGGGCTTCACTCTCTGGGTCATTTTGCAGCACCAGTGTACACCCGTCTAATCTCCCCTGGAGTCTATGCTTATATATCTGCCCTTCCAAGATACCGTTGTACCTATCTATCACCTTCTTGTTTGCTGTGGCCAGTCACCTGCACTTGGGAGGTATGGCCATGACCTCGTTCTGCCCCAGCGCTGACCTTTGTCAAGACATCCACAATAGTAGTCCCATGATCTCCAGACAAATTTTGAAAGGACAATTGCTGCACTGCCATTACCTCAAGCCCCAGAGAGTAGTAGACGCCATCAATTGGCTTGCACCCGTTGACAAAAGTATTTGGTTTAGTGGCTCCCCAATGATGGTGTATCGCTTTAAGGAGGCCCATCCCACCACCTACAATCCACTGCACCAGTGGGCCATTTAAGATATGCTCATTCATATCAACAAAGACAACTAATCTCTCTCCTCTCCTCCTCCATAATGTGAGAACTGCTAGAAAATCTACCATGAACAATTTCCTTGGATTTGTGTCCAACCCTCCTGAATATATCTCAGGATTTGTTGGTACACTGTGCCGTATCCTTTCAGTTTTGGTCTTCCACCATTGTACACCGCCACTATCCGAAAGGGGTGGGAAGGATCTATATAGCATAGCCACAAGGTTCATCTGCCAAGACCCCCAAAATTGATTGTCTTCTTTTATACGTACCCCGTTGCCTCCTTCATTTCCATGATAGCACGCCCACCGGGTCAGTGTCTTGATATTTGCTCCCCTGGTGTTGTATTATGGCTTGTGATCACCCTCGTTCCTCTGTCCTTTTCAAACCAGGACATGGAACTGTATAACAATTGGTAAGTCAACCAGTTGATCTCTACCTCTGAGAAATACCCCACCTAGGCACTGTATTTGCTACACACCCAATGTATCTCTTCTATCTTTCTGTCCCTAACTTCTTGCAAGCCAGCGCTCTTCAGCTGACTGTCAAAGCACCTAAGTACTCCGTCTGCTCTTTCTTTTGCCATGTTGCCCAATTCTGGCACATGGTGTTTGTGCTATCTCTTTGTCATTTCTGCAGCTTCTATCTCTACTATCCTTAAGTCTAATTCTCAGTCCTCCATAGTGACACTCCAATCTTTATCCACCTAGACAACATCCTCTTTTGGTATGTCTGACTTCAAATTGACAAGGCGTCTCTCCATCCACACCTTTGCCGCAACAAATTCCACTTGTTTGTATTGCATTTGCAGCCTCTTGTACATCCTCCCTCCCTTTTCCTTCCAACCGCAATGCCTATCCAATACGGTTCCCGAGGAAAATGACGAATCCAGTAGATTCTACTGAATTCTGCGCTCGCGCGAGGCCTCGACAGATCTTCATTTTTCAATTTGCGCGCGCCAAACTTGGAGACCTTGTTGTCAAGTGCCTTGAGGATCCAGATCCGAGCTCCTGCCAGTTTGTTCGCACTGGAGGCCTCAGTATGCGCCTAAATTCTAAGTAGGCTTGGAAGTGCTTTTACGTGTAGATCTACTTATGAAACCTACGGTCATTGTTACATATTCAGAATCAGCGCAAAAAACTGCATTAGAGACATGTCTCTCAACTTTTCTCTTGACTTTCTAATATGAAATGACCCTACTCCAATATGGCACTTAATTCAGTAAAAAGGGCCCTGAGGCGCCGTAAGGGCCTACGACCGAGGCGATGATGTGACATGTGACCCGTAAAATTGGTTTTCGCGGGGACGTGGACGACCACATCTATCCACATTCACATTCAAGCCCTTGCCACTTGCCACAACATACACATCATCAACATCCACCCGTTACAAAATTGATACAAAATCTCTAAAACAATACCACTTCCTATTTCGAGCCCTCCTACCAGCCAAGGGTGATGTGAATGGCCGCCTCGCCCCGTCCTGCAATGCTAGCCCACCGCCTTTCAGGTTACAAGTGCATTTACTCTCGAGTTTGCTCAAGCGAGAACGGAAAGTGCGCTCGACGAAATGGGCTGCATCGACCGCGACTGCAGACGAGAATGTCTACTTCTCAGTCTGAGCCATCCTCCTCACAGGTCAAAACATTGAAAGATGCAGGGCTGAAAATGCACGCCCGGCCCTCAACGATGGTCAGGGATTTCATCCGTGAGGGTCATCCTTTGCCGCCAACGTTAAGAAATGCAACGTCGCTACAGCTGCTTTCGTCACTTCAAGTGTCGAACACCACGAAGCAATACTGTAGGTTGAATACCACAGACGCAGCTGCCAACGTTTCCATGCATCAATCGAAGGAAAGAGGGAAAACCAGGAAGCAATATGGATCCAACCGATCAAATCGACCAATATCTCGGGATTCTCCAAAAAGAACAGCACAGTCACGAAAGGTTTTGGAACTCACGCAGCGTCTCTTATCCGTTCCTCTGTCGTCACCATCCACACACCAAAACATCGACACGTTGACGAATTTCGAAAAGATTCTCGCCACTGCGCGAGGAGACGAATCCATATTGCGAAGGATGCTGCTTTCGCGTACAGATGCGAAAAATATGTTCATACTTCCCCCAGAGTTATTGAAGGATGTTCATTCGGCTATCATGCACTTTAGCAATAAGGACAATTTTCAAGGGATGCCTGATCCAGTAAACGAGCAGCCGAGTCACGCAAAATACAATAAAAAGCTACCAGGACCGGTACTTTGCGCGCGACTTCTGGAATTGATCGGCATACCGCACTATTACCTTCATACGTCGCGGGCATCGTTTCCCACTGCTTCAACATTTTCCAACGACGCTCCCACGATGATGGTGCACAGTTCACAAATTGATCTCATATTGGAGTGCTGTCTCGAAACAGCAATTGCGCTGTCGCGTTCCTGCGAAACTGGGAAACTTTCATTGATCGGAGGTGATTTCAATTTCATGCAAAACAATTCCACGTCTGCAACAAAATCAGCGGCACATCTGGCAGAGGAAATTTGGAGGAACGTATGGAACTTACATATCAAGTACACGTCAGGGAAGAGGGAATTTTCTCACAATCCAACCATGGCTGCGCACTGGCAACATTTACCTCAACAAATAAGAATAGGTAGAATTGGAAGCATAACTGGTAGCGAGAATCCCGTGGGGAAGTATTTATCTGCACACGAAGAGGGCACTGGTGACCGGGATCGCCATGCCGAGCTTCCGTCAGATACAACGTGGGTTGCAAACGCACCAGATTTAGAAATGAGAATACCATGGAGCACGAAAGATCAACGGCGTTATGACAAGTCGCTCTTTCTTTTCAACGCTGTCCTCGCATGTTTTTCGAGGCTATCCTCATCTGCATCGGGCATCCGGCCAGAAGTGCGGAAGGATATGCTGCAATCCGCAGAGCGGTTACTTTTTGAAGTGGCGTCCTCTAAAATGACGGCCGGGGCGCAACCATCCACTATTCTGCAGTGCCTTCAGCCCAATGCCATTTCCTTCAATACAATCATGTCAGCATGGTCTGCCTTGTCCCCAAGACAAGGACGCCACACCGACAAGGACTTAATTGCAAATGCCGAGCGGGCAGAATCTATACTCGAAATGATGCAAGATTTATGGGACGAAGAACGTTCAACTCACACAACTTTGCGAAGCATGGAAACCGCTTGGGAAGAGCATGGCGAGCACGAGATACGGGAGGACAAACATGCTCCACCCAGCGGTAAGCCTATTGCTCCTGATATAATGTCATACAATGCTGTATTGAAAGCTTGGTCACGCAGTTCCGATCCCGAAGCATCACTCCGAGCACTGAAGGTATACCAAACTTTGATAAAGCGCAATAACGTTGGATGTCTTGCTAGAGAATCATTGGTGTTAGGAAAGTCAGAATCCGCGGGGAGGAAGAACCATAGAGTTCGAGATGCCTTTCCAGACTCGCGGACCCTCGTGATTCTTTTGCAATCCCTTCAAAATTTGTCCTCATCTATTGGCTTTCAAGATGCATCTGCGACAGTTGAGTCAATCTTCCAATTGATGAAACAATTCGATGAGCAAATGCGATGGTCCAATGAAAAGGGCCTTGTTTCCCCAATGGCTTCGAAACCGATTCTCAACGTGTATTCTTACAACATGATGATCAAGACTTTGTCTACCTTAGCTACAAATTGGGAAGAAAGCTATCAATGCTGCGAGCGTATTGACGCTCTAATTAACGAAATGAAAGATGAATCTTCGCCTATTCAGTGTTTACCGAATGTCATCACGGCCTGGGCCAAGTGCGCAGAACGAGCTGGTAATGACAAAGAGCGGGTCAAACTATGTGCCGAAAAAGTTGGAGTGCACGTAGATTCTCTTTTGACAGATTCTGTTCATTCAAACGTCGGCAATGATAACTTTGTGGGAAACTACCTCATCCAAGCCATTAATGAAGCCATTGCACTGCATGGAAGAGCTGGGATGCCATCAAAAGCAGATGAATTGTTCGCACGCGCCAAAGCACGCAAGACACACAATTTGGGAACACTCTCGAATATCATCAATGCGTTGTGTGAAAATAGCTTCGAAGATATTGCCCATGTTGAAAAGGCTCGCGATTATCTCTTTGACTTTGAGAAAGAGAAGATGCGGATAAGCCGCACTTTTATTGTCCCAGACATGAAGTTTACGAGCATGTACAACGAAGTCATTTCAGGTAACTTTCTGGCGACGATCCTTTTATTACTATTTTCACATTGCCTCAACCATATTTTTGTTTTTATCACGCAGGGTTCATTAAATGTGACATGAAGAAGCGAGGCTTAGAAGAAGCTAAGGCGTTACTCGCACACATGGTCTCAAGTCATGAATCCAACCCAAGGCACATTGCGCGGCCAAATACTACCAGTTTTGCTCGAGTAATGTCCGCCCTAGCACGAAGGGACGGCAGTAACTCTAGTCTTGAGAACTTGTGAGTCGCGGCCGGCGCTATGCCATATTTACTAGCTCTTCTGCTACGTGAGCCCTTGTAGGCTCCTAGCGAAGCCAGCCAATTTAAAACTCCCCTTCGACTCTTTGATCAATTTCCTGACCTGTGTTGTGTCCTTTTGCTCTCTGCAAGGTTGAGTAAAATGGAATCGTTGCACCAGCGTAAAAAAAACGTATCCAAAAGTTCGCCAGATGCACAGTTATTTGCCAACGTGGCACCCAATCTTGTAATATATAACTTTCTTTTGAAATCCTACGCCCGTAGCAACGATGAAGGATCCCTTCAATCTGCCATGAAGCTGCTGGGGCGTATGGAAAAAGACCGCGATATCACCCCAGGTACGATTTCACTTCTGAATTATCTGCGTTTGTTCAACCTCTCTTCTAATAATTGTTGCGGGACGAAACCTAGACGAGGAATCGAATTCTTATGTCCTGGCTCTCTTAGATCGCAGGGATGCCGCAAATGTCAATGCTTCAGCCGCCGAACAGAATAAGCTTGCTGGTCCCAGTTTGACCAATCTGAATGTTGATATAAACAATCTCAATCTCAGTGAACTCAATCTCAACGGCCAAAATCGGGAGCCAACTGCCAAATCGTTCAATTCAATTATGAATGGTAAGACTATTGTGTTTTGTTACCCTCGCTGCATTTCTAGAGCTCCGGCTTCACTTCATCAATGCACATGAACCCTAGTTCATACAACAACAGGAACAGTAGAAGGGGCTCAAAAAGGAGCTGCCCTGTTGCGCAAGCTTGACGAAATGTATGCATCAGGTGAAATCAACTTTAGACCTGGTACGTTTCTCTACCATAGCATCTTTTTATTGTAATAAGTCACTCATCCCTTTAGTTTTGCCTTCCGCTTCTTTTTCTTCAGACATACATCTCCACAACAAAGTAATGAATGCTTGGCATTTATGTGAGCATAATAACAATGATAAATCCATTTCCCCAGCGGCAAAGGCACAGGAGATCTTAGACGGTATTTGTGAACAGCACCAAAAGGGGGGAGAGGGAGAAGTCACACCAAACGATGTTTCGTTTTCCATCTGCATTCACACATGGTGCAAAAGCAATCTACCCAACGCCCCTGAGCGAGCAGAACAACTCCTACGCCAAAAAGAAGTGTTTGCCAAGAACTATTCGGAGGTCATGATCAAGAATAGTGATTACAACTCAGTGATTTCAAAGTGGAAGGATGACACCGTGAATGGACCAGAGCGCGCCACTCTGTTGTTTGAAGAAATGCTGCTCAGATATGGTGACTCCGCAGACCGCGTGAGGCCAACGGCAGCTACATTAAATGCTCTACTGGATGTATATGCCAAATGCCATGAGCATGACCATTTGGCGGAAAAAGCAGAGATTTATCTCAACAAAATGAATCAATTGCACAAAGAAGGCAAATGCTGTATTCTGCCTGATGTCATATCCTACAGGTCGACCATTGATGCTTGGATTCGTCGATGGGTAAGGTTTCTTGTTCTTGATGAAATTGAATTGCAAAATGATCAAACTTAATTTTGCTTTGTTGATCTCTAACTTTTCAGCACAAGGATTCGCCACGTAAAGTGGATGCATTAGTGAAGGAAATGATTACAAAATACAAAAACGAAGGGAGGGGGGATCTATGCCCCGATTCAAATGCCCTGAATTTGGTACTAAAAGCGTGCTCACATGCCCCTGCCATGTGGAAAGAACAGGGTGATGGCGAGAAAGGGACTCATCATCCGATTGCTATTGGGAACCGTATATTTTCCACGCTGAAGGGAACGAATGAGTATGGCGCAGCCCCTACGCATGCAACCTATTCATTTATGTTTCACATTTACAGGCAACACATGAACTTCCGAGACAAAAGATATACTTCATTGATGCAAAATATGTGGAAACACTGTTGTAGGGATGGTTTAGTCTCAAAATTTGCACTAGAGTCATTCCGTGATTCTGTTCTTGAGCCTGATTTTTGGAAGGCACTTGGAGGCAAAGATAAATTCGCGAGACTGGGAAAGGCTAAGGCGAGAGACATCTCTATGGAAGATATTCCGAAGGAGTGGAGTAGGAATGTCTCGCCAAAAAAAACAAGGTAAAAAAGTAATCCATAAATAACCCCAACAATTTCTTCCCTTTNCGCTCATTTCTACGAAGAGGAATTCGTAGGGAATACCATTACATACCGAGTGTGTTATTTCAATGAGCATTGATAGAGAGTTACATACTTAGCCCTCGTTGTTGTATGTAGCAAAGGAGCAAGGGAGGAATCTACGTAGGAATTAGTACGTCAAGTAGGACGTTCTGTAAGCAAGTAGGAGTACCGTTCTAGAGGCAAGGTGTACCTACTGTTCTGTATTTCTGACCCCCCCCCGCGCCCTGCTCAGGGCCAAGCTCTTCCCACAAACTCAGGAATCAAATCAATGTACCTTAACTTTATCATTCATTCTGTGTGCGTGGACATATGCACCTATGTAGCTAAGGTATTTATCTTCAATCCGTTCTTCATCAAACACCATGCCTAGTTTGAACCCATGAAATAGAGGGGTTTGTGTCTTGGTTTCTAGATAGTTGGAGACATGTCAATGACGCAATAGCAAACAGAGGTCAATCTACTAATCCAAGCAGCACGGCTGTATTTCCGTAACCCCTCCGGACCCCCCCCCCAACCGGCTATATTTTCAGCCGCCCTGGTGGCTAAGATTGGGATTCACAAGGTTCAATTGAGTGTACAATAAGGAAATTCAACACGGGTGGGTCTCCATTAGGGATGAAGGTATGTAGTTCCAACACAATAGTGCTGCGTGGGAAAATGTATGTATAAGACCTGGAATGGGTGGCAGGGTTGTGACGGATATGGTTTATACCCACTGGCGATGTGAGTTTTGGGAGACAATGAAAATTGCTTGATAAGAGGTAGGGTGCAGCACAAAAATAAATTGTAATAAAGGAACCAATATAGCTACACATGATAACAGAAGGAGGCAGATACAATGTTGGTGACGTCAGGAGTCAAGGGGCGAACAATGTGGGGATACTGAACAGGTAGGGACCTATGGGATGGGGATAGGATGTTGAGAAGTGGACAACTACAGAGATAAGCATATGGGACATCTGAAACTCGGATAACGCCACATTAGACGAGTATTCGCGTAATCGTGCCAACATGTCTTGTAAT
>JALLOY010000251.1:0-12946 GCA_036939835.1 Thalassiosira delicatula
CGAGTCGTGCTATTCAATGATCGTATGAACAAGAAGGAGAGGATCGCTCAGGTCCTGCGCGATGCTGCCAAAGTTGATAATGAAACTGCCGAGTCGATAATGATGTCGGCACATTCTACCGGACGGGGCGTTGTCAGGGTCTTCGGCATGGATCTACCGGGCGATGGCGACTTTGACATCGGAAGGGCGCGTAGCATGGCCAATGACCTATGCGAATCGATGCGAATGGAAGATGTTCTTGTTGAGGTCGAAGAGATATCCCGGTGATGTTGATTGTGAAGCGACGATGCTGTCATCTTTGGGAACACTTGCTGCGTTGAATATGTGATTTGGGATCGGAAAGAGCATACCCTCTTAGGTTGGGATGAGGAAATGACAATGAACTCATGTTCCAGAGTCATCCAACGTTGAGTGGCAAGAGCTTTGGTCCAAGTAGTGTCTCTATCTTGTTAGGTCGTCACGGTTCTTCTCGCAATGTAAATAGCCATGCCCATTGAAGCTCGTGGAGGGTGTTGGAGAAAAATGAAAGGATATGAAAAGATCATTTGAATAGATAGGTATACAGTGCAGTACAATATTATTCTCATTAATACAAAAGTATGCACGTGCAAAAGTGAAAAAAAGTGTTGCGCTAATGATACCCTTCCATTCTGACTTTCTCGCTGAAGTCAACTGCCTCGTTCTCTGCCTGTAGGGCTTGCCTCAAGGGCTCCATGAGCTTCTTCTCATCACCCCAAATCATGATCAGAACAGCACTGACCGACCTTCTTCATTTTGTTAAGTAATGCAGGAAGCAACGCTCACCCATTGCAATCATGGACCAAACATGCAATCAGAAAGGTTCAAGCGTGAAATTGTTTGGACTGGTTGTGCCATTCTGCATCAACCCGGCCATTTGTATCAGGTGATCCTCTCATCTACATCCCACCCTCTACATGAGAAGGAAAGGCTTCCCGGGACCCTCACTTTTCTTGAAACCATGTTTTTGAGCAAACACTGCAATTTTCTTCACCACAAGGAGCTGACCTAGTGCTGGAGTGTACAATATCCAAGGGATACCAGCATCCCCAACATTCATATTGAGCATAATTTGGGCATGTCCGTCACTGGGCACAGGATTTTCAATATCAGGAGGGTTCTTGTCTTCCATATCCTATGTGCTGCATTCTTTCCACATTGAACTGCAGCGCCTCCCCTGATAGCTTCGTTGATGTGCGTTTCAAGCTTCCCCCTAAGGGTTTGGCTCACAGGTGCCCTTTTGTCAGCCATCATGAGCTGGCCATAGACTAGCATATCATACACGAGGAGGAAAGTGGTACAGACTAGGAGATGTAAATTTAACCTTGATACATGGCTTCCAACTGCGCTCCCAAGCTGGTTTTGTTACAGAAAACCCTGGGAGTGACTATCTACTATATGCAAATAGCCACCACCTATCTCTTCAATTTCCGGGAGTGACTACTGTATGTATGAAGAACATTTCACAATAGATACGGAGTCCCAATGTGTGCGTGAACTTGGATTAGACACAATTCTGTGTTGTGCATGTTATACCGTGTGTGTGAAAATGAATGCAAACCTATTTGGTTGGGCACAATGTTCTCAGCATACATCCAAGATCAGCGGACGTTCAAATACTTTATGACCATCTACAATCAACATAGATTGTCATAAACTAAGCATTATTAGGATGCGGAGAAGTCCCGGGGCAAAACATTGTGCCCAAAGGTTGCCGACCATTTTTGGTCTACCTAGCAAGAAAGAGGCATATATAATTGTCATTGATGGCTATGCCAACTCCCAAGATCGGCATGTATAATACAAGAGGGACGCTGCGCGTTTTGCAGACGTGGTATTTTATTTTGTTCAAAATCGAGGAAACACGAATCGGACTACAAACCACAGTCACAGATACTGAGGAGTAAGTAATGTTCATCAGTATTTACTCCTCAGCACATTGGTATCTACGAACTAATTCATTTGCGTGATTGAAGTGACAAAAAGTGTCAATCATCCGTCACGAACAAGAAGGCTAATTGTACAAAAATATATCACATAGGAATTAATAGAAAATGATGATCGTCGTGCAACTAACATAGGAATCACTCGGTAAAATAAAAATTAGTACAAATATTAACAATTTAATTTTAATTCATCTGCCAATTTGTTTTTTACGATTCGCTCTTTTCTAATCATGTCAATGAAACTGCGGGCCTAAACGTTTTCACAGAGCCTTTATTTTGTTACAGAAAAATTAATCATTTACCTGCACAATAATCGGGTGAAGAGACCTGGGTACCCCACGTCTGATATTTTCTCTCTAAAAAAGAGCCGACCGAAAGGCTCGGGCTAGGCCTCCAGACATATCGCCACGTCAGATTACCATCCTACTCCTACTTATGACTACTGAGACATCAAACCTACATAGGAGTAGTTACCCTTTTTCATTCAACCAGTGATTGAACATCTATCGGTCATCCTGTCATCTGAAGCACGTCAAATCTATAAAAGTACATACTCCTACGTATGTAGCTTCTCCTAAGAGCAAAGCAGCAGTTAGGTACGTATCGTACTCCTCTAAATACTTCTATCAGAGTACTCGCTGAGTTGTCAATCTTTGATTGGCGTGGAGGCGCAGCGCATAGAGACAGACACATTTACACTATTTACTTATCTACACTGACTCGTTTTACTTCTTATTCCACTGATTGAGTACTTACGAGATCGTAGGTATCGTACGAACCATAGCTGCTGCGCGTGACGGAGTGGTCATTGCCGCTCATTTCGCAGGAAACAACAATAGTTCCTAATAAAATCTTAATAGAACCATGTCCGTTGTAGGAGTAGACTTTGGTGCTAAACACAGCGTCATCGCCGCCGCCGGAAGGGGCGGCGTGGATGTAATCCTCAATGGTAACTCGCAGCGTCTCAACCCGTAAGTCGTTTTTTTTCGGCGGTTGTTTCAGTCCTCCCAGCACCTTTTGCTCTCAACCTCTCAACACTGACATTTGCTCCACGTCGACGTCGTTCAAACAGCAACATGGTAGGCTTCGACCAATGTCGATCCATGGGCGAAACCGCCTCGTCCACTGCCCTCTCCAACTACAAAAATACCGTCACCATGACCAAACGCCTCGTCGGCCTCTCCTTCGACGATCCACACGCGCAAGCCGAGATGAAAAAAGTCGCCTATAAGTGCGTCCCCTACCCCCACCCGGGCGCCAACAGTCCCGACGGCATCGCGGTCCAGGTCAACCTCGCGGGAGAACAGAAGACCATCCCCGTCGAGGCAGTCGCCGGAATGATGGTCAAGCACATGGGCATGGTCGCCGCCGAAAAGGCCGCGAGGGAGAGCAAATGCGATCCCTCCGAGACTTTCCCTCGCGATTGGGTCGTGGCCATTCCGGGGTATTACACCGATTCGCAGCGGCGGGCATTTTTGGCTGGGTGCGAAATGGCGGGGGTCAAGGGCATCCAACGCCTCATGAACGAAACCACCGCCACCGCCCTGGCTTACGGGATTTTCAAGGATATTCGAAAGGAATTTACGAAGGATAAGGCGACTCACGTCATGTTCCTGGACATGGGCTGCACCGCGTTCTCGGTTAGCATCGTGGACTTCCAGCCGGGGAGGCTGGTAGTGAAGAGCTCGCAGTTTGACAGCGACCTGGGCGGGAGGGACTTTGACGCGATCATCGCCGAGTGGATCGCGACCAAGTTCGAGGAGAAGTACAAGGGGAAGCTGAGCGGCAAAGTGCGGGACAATGCCAAGGTCATGCTCAAGCTGCACGTGGCGGCGGAGAAGGCGAAAAAGACGCTTAGCCCGGCGGGGGTTAAGGAGGCGAGGATCAACCTGGAGTGCCTCATGGACGACCTGGACTTTGGCGTGTCGCTGAAGGCAGATGAGTACCATGCCATGTGCGAGCCCCTCCTGGCCCGATTGGCCGCCCCGATCGAACGCGCCCTGGCTGAGGCGGGCGTCGCCAGCGCGGACCTTTCGAGCGTGGAGGTCGTGGGGGGCGCCACTCGCGTGGCGAGCGTCAAGCAGACCCTGGCAGGCATCCTGGGTTTGGACGCGAAGGCGGTGAACAATGGCCTTTCGATGACGATGAATGCTGATGAGGCCGTGGCGCGCGGGTGTGCGCTGCAGAGCGCAATCCTCTCGCCGCGGTTCAAGGTCCTGCCATACGAGGTGGTCGAGTACCAGCCCTTCCCGATCAAGATCGAGTGGGATGGTACGCACGAGACAGGGATGGAGGTGGAAGCTGACGATCAGAATCCCACGCCCACCAACTCGGTGGTCATGTTTGAACGGGGATGCAACTTTCCAATTGTGAGGAGAGTGACGTTAAGGAGGTCGGGGAAGTTCATTGTCGATGCCATGTACGATGACAGTGCGGCACAGTTTCAGTATCCCACGGGATCGAGTAAGACAATTGCGAGTTTCCACATCAATGCCCCGGCAGACACAGATTGTAAGATTCGTGTGAACGTCAAACAGGACATAAACGGCTCTTTGACGCTGAGCTCGGCGCAAATGGTGGAGGAAATTTTCGAGGAGGAACCTGCCGAGCAGGGAGTTGAGGCCAAGGCAGGTGCTGAGGGCGAGGAGGCCAAGGTTGAAGAGAAGCCCAAGGACAAAAAACCCAAGCTGAAGAAGACCAACCTTGAATTCTCCATTGTACGACCGCTCGACTGGACTGAGGCAGAGATCCAAAAGGAGATCGAGGTCGAGGTCGACATGACCAATGGTGACCGTATTGTAAGGGAGACAGCTGATGCGCGAAACGAATTGGAATCCTACATTTATGACATGCGCGACAAGATCATCTCGGAATCCCAACTAGCCTCCTACTGCACGGAGGCAGAGAAGTCGGCATTCTCCACGGCGCTCGAGAATTTCGAAAACTGGCTGTATGAGGAGGGTTTCGACGCGGTCAAATCCGTCTACGTCAAAAAACTGGGTGAGCTGAAGAAACATGGCAATCCAATCGAGAATCGTCAGTACGAGGCGCGGACTCGTCCCGCTGCCATGTCGATGCTGCAGAAGACGATCGAGAAGTACACATCCTGGCTCAACACGAGCTCTGGGGAAGAAATGTACGCGCATGTCACGGACGAAGAGCGCGGCAGGTGTTCGGACAAGCTGGACAAGGCCAGTGCGTGGATGTACGACATGTTGGACAAGCAGGGTGGGCTGGCGGCCAATGAAAATCCGGCCGTGACGGTGGAGGGGATTTACGGGATGAATAAGGAGGTGAATGATGTCGTTAGTCCCGTCATGCACAAGCCCAAGCCCAAGCCCAAGCCTAAGAAGGTGGAAGAAAAGAAACAGGAGGATACGGGTGCTGATAATGGTGAAGCGAAGAAGGAGGAGGAAACAAAGAAAGAGGAGACAAAACCTGAGCCGATGGATACTTCTGAGCCCATGGAGTCATAGAGGTAAAGAGTGAGTGAGAGACTAAATAACAAAGATATCATGGCAATCTGTAGCTTTGCACAGTGGAAATGAGGCTAGATGGGGACAAGCACATAGAATTAATTTCAAACAGTAATTTTGACAGCACTTGGCGTGTTTGGAACATATTTTTACCCACTGTGTTCCTCCATGTAGATAGTATGTCATCATCAAAAATCAAAATGATTGCCAGTGAAACATCTGTTAGAGACGACAGAATATTTCCCCCACGAGAGAAAAAATTAGCGGAAGAAGGGTGCTCTGCAAATCGCAAATCATGTTACAACAATTCTACGAGCAATCGGAGTACAATATCGATTGAACGTGGCCGGAGTGGCAACACAAACTCGTCTACCTGCACTACGTAAGGGCCACTGATCCCGAAGCAGGGGCTGCATACAAAATGCTCAACACAGCAGCAATCGTTGGAGCCTAGCACAATACTAATGAGGAAGCTAGTACTCGGAGCACACTCCTGATCTGAGGGCGGCCATACCTTCGGACAATTCAGAAATTGATTCTGATTCGGTGTGGATTGGGTGCTTTGCAGGCAGATGCTTGCCTACATGTTGATAAATGAAAATTTCATGCAAAAACAATTAGTTATAACCTAATGATTCATCTAATATTTCTAGTGTCAATGAAAGTCTCAGTGTGCCAGGATCAAGCCAAGCTACTTAATCAGAATATCAGTGCGAGATGGAAGGGTTCCGTTCTACGAAGCACCTAAACTGGCCCAACCCATCTTATAACACATGCAAAAAGGGCGGATACATTTACTTTGGTGCGGGACTGCATTTCATCGTTATAGCGCAAGCTAGAAACAAACGCCTGTTGATCGCTTTTCAGAGCTAGACCATTCTAAATCTAAATACTAATGAAATGAACCAAAATAGGAACATTGGATCACATCAGAGCCAGCCTTAAAAGGGAGTGACGTGTGATTTCACAGATAAAGCATCACACCAGAGTGCATCAACTTAACATATTTTTCATCCATATTCTGAAACCTCATGGGATTCTTAACAACAAATCCAAATTTTTTTGATACAGAATATTTCAAGCTATTGAATTTGAATTACTGAACAGATGTATCAAATTTGAGATATGTACAAATCTCCACTTGAACTCATTCTGGAAAAGGTTCCTAGAAAACCATGAATTAAATTCTTAAGAGTAATGAAAGCTGATAAACACCATAGAGTAACACTTGAATAGTTATTTGTAGGTACACAAATGCAAAGCCTGCAAAAGGACGCGATAGCCCTGCATCAGCCCTTTTAGAACAGAGCAACACTTGACTCATGTATGTTGTATTGTACCTATATATTTGGTGTTATCTTATGAACAAGTGCGTTCAAAAAGAGAAATGCTGCACAATGACACACAGGCATTGCACCGAGTTTGTGTTGAAACAATTTAGGATTTTCTTCCAATGGCTATCTAAATAGTCTCACGCAATTTGTTGAGGTTGAGTGATAGTTTGTTTTAAGTTTCAATCATATTCTTTGTCGTGGTAAATCCTCACGAGCTGGATGTGAGCTGGTCACAGTGATGCTGATGTTTGGTTGATATTCTGTATTAGGATAAAAATGAAATAATAAATTTCAGCTGCAAAGAAAAATGAAAGGCTTGGTATACATTGTCTTTTGTGGCCAAGTTCCTTAAATTACACTTGGACACAAGCAAGCTATAGTGTGTTGACTTGCATCCCGCCTTTATGAGAACATATTTAGCCAAGGGAAACAGACAGAATGACTTAAAAAATGGCTACTTCAAAGCGATAAATTATTTCACAAATATAGAGCTCATGTAGAGATATAACTTCAATTCATTTTTGTGAAGAGCACCCTTGTCAGGCTACAATGGGCTTGCGCTGCACGAGCATCAGGCTTGAGGAAGGTACTCTATTTGTTGGTGAAATGATTACTGAAGAAAATAACATAAAGAGTTGACAATAAAATGTTCTTTTTATATCTCTATTTTACTAAGCTTGATTTCAACTTTCACATTGGCACTAGATTCGATGAAGACGACGGCAATCTTACCCAGCGTTGAGTTGGGTTCACTCATGTTTTTGTCACTATCCTGTGGCACATGATAGCTCAATTTCCATTTTGTCTTTGTTGCTGGTCAATTTGCATTGACCACTGACTGTCCCCCCTCCTTGTACCCTTGGCATTGTGTTTTCCCTCATCCTTCATTTTTCTTGCACTTCTGGCGTCGCTCAACTTGTTTTGGTTGGCGCCACGGTTTTCAACCTCATCGCTCAATGTTTACACATTACCGCTGGTGCAACCTGGATCCTTTCTTGGCATTGTTTTGGATTGACGTCCGGATTCTTCTTCCTTCCTTTTTGCCGGTCTCCGTGTTTTTGACATTGCGTGGCTTTCCCACAGCTTACAAACATCCATTTCAACCAAATTTTTGCAACACCGCATTCACAAATTTTATCCAGGAACGCCCACAGATAATATAGAGACCTCGCGATCAAGGAGGATACCTCTTGGAACCAAGAGAAGGAGAAGGGAATTGCCACAATTAGTTGGTTATTGTATCATTTTTAAACCACAAACCGCGTCATGGGAGGTGATGTGATGCAGCGGGCATCATCGATGGATTTCGGTCATTTGGAGGCTGGACTGCTGGGGCCATCTTCATTATTTGAAGGCAGAGCTGTTGGAGGCGTTGTCGTTTGGATCAAAGAAGGCAATGGGGTCCTTGTTGGAGGCGTCATCATTTGGACAAGCCACTGGCGGCGTAGAGTTGGGGCATGATCATTGGTAGCGGCAGCGATGTTGTCATTGTCATTGGACACGTCGTGCGATATTGTTGCGTTGGTGACGTTGATTTTGATTGTGCGCGCGTTGTCTCTGATTGATTTGCATTCTTGGATTTTTGAGATCATTCTCGCTTTCTATTCCATTTTTTAAAATTAATTGATCCAAATTCCCGCAGCATTTCAGAATTTTTGCTTTTTGTTTCAGTATTCTCGCTTTTTATTTAAGAATTCTCACTTCTATTTCAAATTTTAAAATCAATTGGGTTGAATTCCGGCAGCCGCGAAAGCACCGTTTTGATTTTCCTGGTCTGTCTGTTGTTGGGCCATGATCCCCAGTTTTGCAAGTTGTGATTTTTTCCTTGGATTGCAAGGCGGGTACATAGCTCCAAGACAATCATGGTCAACAAACAACTCTGTTTTGCCGTAACACAGCCGCAAAAGCTCGGTACACTTTCTCATTTTCGCGGATACTCAGCTGGGCAGGAGCAGGAGACCGAATGTCGTTTTGATACCAATAATGCCCAATATCGTAAGTTGACTATCGTATTGATTTAGATAGTCATCAACAGCGTAACCGTGCCTAGCATCGAATTGGGCAAAGAACTCCTCCCTCGAGTTATCTATTTTGCTCGAATTAGCACGTCTTGCACAACGACGTAGCCGTACCTAAGAGGAGCATATCACGTCCGACGAAAATCAACACTCTGATGGATGAACGACCAAGGAAAGATTTTCGACGCAATATTTACTTCTCGAAGAAGTCACTGATTTCTTTTGCCTCATTGGCAATGAAGGAACGAGGAAAACTGTCGCTGTCACGTGGACACGGTTTGCGCAGTCGCTGTACCAAATCAGTGCACCGACTTTTCTCAGTTTCTTGTGGATTCGTTGCAAGGTGATGTAACAGGTGATCTGCAACCAATTGAGACAACGCATCCATTGGTTCGTCTTCCTTGCGGTGCCTCTGGTTTGACATCATGGTTCCATTGAGGAGAAAGAGGTGCGGAGAGATCAAAAAGAGGATAAATAATAATAATGGTGATTGAATCGGCCGGGTCGGGGGCCGGGCGCGACCGAGAGGCGGTCCGGCCGCCCGAGGGCAAGGGCCGATCACGCGAAGGGACCCATACGAACCTACAATACCTAAGTACCGCGGAAGATAGGAGTGTAAAATAGCGTTATGCAAAACTAAGTGAGTAGACTGTTTATTAAGAAACTTACAATAATAGTTATCAATAGTAACAGGTATTCCGATGTAACTCTCATTATTACGAATAACACTTTCTGCTACACTAATATCGTACCTCTAGATACCCTCCGGAGAAACCCATTTAGCGTGATCCTCCGCCCGGCCAGTAATTGCCAACAACTGCTTGTCCACAAAAACTCTGACAGCGACAACGACAATCAATCAACAATCAACCCTCAATCAATCCACCCGACAAACACTCCAATCACCACCGGACTCAAACACAAATCATAATGACAGCCATGTCGGACGAAACTGCGTCGGACGAAGGCGGAGCGACTCTGGAACCACCCGAAACAAAAGCTGGCGCAGACGGACATGCCGGTCCCGGAGACGATGGCGGCGCTGGTGCCACTCCGTCAGCAGACAAACAAACAATTCCCATCGCCATCGACGATGACTCCACGAACGACCGCGCGGAAGACCATCCTTCCGACGACGACGAGGAAGAAAGCGGAAAGTCCGACACGGTCGACACTCCGGCGGAGGCGGACGCTCGCGAGGACGAGGCTGCGAATGCGACGTCCGATTCGAAGCCGCCGTCGAGCGACGACGTCGGCGGCGTCGTGGAAGAAGACCGACCGTCCGACGGTGGAGGAGACGTCGAAGTCGAAGAATCCATCGCGGTCGATGATGGCNATCCATCGCGGTCGAGGATGGCGTTGTTCCCGCGAAGACGGAGAGAGCGGACGAGAGGCAGACCGAAGCGGTCGACGTCCGCGACAACATCGCGATGGCGGTATCCGACAAATCGACGACGCCGCAGTCGTCCCCTCCCGATCCGGCTACGCGAAGGAGGAGCGAGACGACGACGACGACGACGACGACCGACGAAGGAGAAAATGCGAACGACGACGCGCCGCCGCCGCCGCCGCCGGTGAACGACGGCGACGACTCGACCCGTTCCTCCTCCCCGCGGCGCCTCAATTCGCCGAGGTCGCGCGCTGCGGCGCCGTCGCACAATTCCGTTCCGCAGAGCCGCGGGTCCACCTTCGCGACCGCGACGGCGGAACAGGGGGAGAACAACGACGAATTCGGTCCCTTCGTGGATCCGGTGATCGAATCGGAATGGAATCCGTTCGGGGAGGGGGACGCGGCCCCGGGAGAGATGATGTTCAGCGTCGACGACGACGACTTTCAGGAGCAGCAGGCGCCGATCGAGGCGCGCGAGTCGTCGCAGTCCGCCAACAACAACAACAACTTGCAAACCCCCGCCGCGGAACTGGACGGCCTCCGTCGTGTCTTCGACTCGGAGTACGAGCGCGCCATCGAGGACCAGGAAATATCCTGGCGCGCCCGGTACGGGGCCACCCGATGCTCCTTCATAATGTCTCTCCTCCTCATGGTCCTCTACCTCTGGCTGGGGTGCATGTTCTACCGCTCCGAGGCCGGCTGGTCCGTCCCCGACGCGCTGCTGTTCACTGTGTACACGGTCACGACGGTGGGGTACGGCGGACCGCGGCCGCTCCCGAACACGGCCGCGTTCCACGCGTTCACGAGCGTGTACCTGGTGTTGGGGATAAGCCTCGTGACGGTCCTGGGCGCGCACACGTACCAATTGGTGACGCTGGAGGCGACGAGGATGAGGACTACCTCGAGCGCGAGGGGGAAGCGGAGGGGGGCGCGGGGGACGGGGGACGTGATGGACGACTTCGGACAGGAGGCGTTGACGAGGGAGATGGACAAGTACCGGCAGCAGTTCATGCACGAGCTGGAGGACCTGGCGAGGGACCAGCCGTTCGTGGACGCGGCGCTGGTCAAGATGAAGGAGTTTCGAATCTGGCTGCGAACGACCAAGTGGGGAAGGGTGGTCAGCGTGACGCTGCCGTTTNCTCTTCAGCGTCGTCTTCATCATCTTCTTCGCCGTGGCCACCCTCGCGTGGGCCCCGACCATGGGATGGTACACCCCCATCCTCATCGCCGTATTGAACTTCGTGGTGCACCTGATCATTGCCATCGGATCGGCCCTCGAGGATCCATTCGGGGACGACATCACGGATCTGCCCATGGGCAAGTTCTGCAACGCCATCACCACTCAGGTGGAGGCCATATTCCACGACAAGGTGCCGGTTGGCGTCGCCGGTCAGTGGCCTGATGACGTCGCCCGGCGGGTCAAACAGGGCGAAAGATGAAGAAAGCGGCTTCACCACGGTCATCAGTTACGCAGAGGACAAGCACCCCGACAATTCTCCCACGAAGAGCAGCGGGCTGTTCGGCGACGAAGCTGGAAACATGGACGACGGGCACAACAACACACTCTTGCCGGAGAGCTCGCCGGGGCGGACGGCGGGGGCCGAGCGGTAGCACGGTACGACGCCCCCGGGGTAGGCCTCGTCCAGTCGATCCAATGTTCGGGAGGGGGCGTCGGCGCCGTCTGAGGCGTTCTCGAGTTCCGAGTTCCGGAGGTGCAGGAATTCCATAAGGGCGTGCAGGGCCGTCTCCGTCTTCTCGACCACGTCGTGCCGTATCACGCCCTTTACCGATTTTTTGGAGAGCAAAATAACGAGGGGTTGCGAGGCGTGGTCGAAAACACGTGTGAGAAACTCGGGAGGGAGGGTGAGATATTGCAGCCATCTGGCTTTGCCGAGCTTGGCCGACAAAGCGGAAGAAAAAATAATCGCTCGAAGAAACCCCGCTAGCGAAATGGTTTGAGATCAGTGATCGATGATTCGAATGCGGCCGCTCGTGCTGCAGGTGAGGTGCGATTGCACGTCGCAAGTTTTGTATCGTGCCGCGTTCGAAGAGTCGATCGGATACCGATCAAAGCCACTACCGCGAGCGATCGTACGACTGCGGTTTTTCTGCACAACACCTAGCTGTGAGACGCTTCTCGAGCGATTGGAAACAGACAGCCAATACGAGTCGAACGAAAATTCCGCGACTGCTCGAGCGGATGGAAATTTTGTGTCGTATAATTTGCGATCGCGCCAGAGAGATAGCTGCCGTTGGAGATGGACGATCGATGCTGGCCGGGGGATGTTATTCAACGTCGCGATGCGCTCGCAATTTCATTTGCATTCGTACGCGCCCGACCCCGGGCCGTACTTTGCCCCAGGATGCTTCTGCACTCAGGCGACCCTGGCGAAAGGGAAAAATAATGATCACGTACCTGGGGTATCGGTCCGACCTCGATCGTGAATCCGTGTCTCCTGTCGAAACACACACGTTGGCAACAATTTTTGGCAATAAGCGTCAGAGAGCACGAGAGAAGATTTCGAAGCGCTACGCGATCGAGGCGGAGACACAAACGGGGGACGACCACGACGACGACGACGACGAACATCATCATCACAATCTCTCACCCGCAGCTGCTCAAATTCATCCTATCCCTCCGTCTTGGCAGCGCGTGCATCAGACACTTGGCCTCCTCCTCCCCGTACTTCTCCCCGCAGACCTTCATGACGTGCGCCGCCGCCGCCGCCATGAGCGCGTCCCCCTCCGGAACGAGATCGGAAGA
>JALLOY010000252.1:0-12962 GCA_036939835.1 Thalassiosira delicatula
CCTCTTGTAGGTGTACTCAATTGGGTTGCGATTGTACCATCCTGGTCCTCATCATTCTGGAATTCATCCACTTCAGCCAGGGAACAGAACAAGACCCGAATCATCAAATTGCATCTATTTCACGTTGCTGTGAAGGCAGTGTACAAGGACGTTTCCAAGTTCACCAAGGCTATATCAAAAATTGACCACTTGCCGCCTACTAATTGGGCTACAAAACATCTTTCACCAAGGCCACTTCTCATGTCTCATATTATCCAAAATAATTAATCTTGTACAGCTCACCAAAATTTAATACAAGCAGCAGAGGCAAATCAAGACCACGGCAAGGATGCCAGCAACATGGCAGTGGTGGATGCAAATCTGAGTTCTGGTGGGTGCAACGATCCTGCAGAGGATTAGGACACGGCCCCATTCCAAGACGACAATGTTAGAGGGAGCAACCTTGCCTGTGGTGGGATGACCAAACAGGGGAAGGACGTGTTGCCCTCCAAGAACTTCATTAGATCGTGGGGATTGGAGGACACCAAGGTGACGTGCAACGTAATAGCCAATCAGAACAACTCATGTGGCAATTGCCAAGGCCGGCGTGGCTGGAAATCAAGACATAGGTGTAGGGTCAAGATCAGGATCAGTGTTGATGGACCTGAACCTTGGGTGCACGGCGACCAACCTCATTTGCCGCGGGATGATGACAAGTGACCCCGACAAAATTAAGTTGAACCAGGAGGAGATTGTGAACAATCTGATGTGTTACAACAACTTTGGCTGGCTTGTAAGCTGCTGGAAGACTGCCAAAGGAGAAACAGGGCAGGGCGTCACAAATGAGGAGATTTTGGCAGCTGAGGAAGACGCGTATAGGATCAAGATACTGCACATGCTAAAGAACGCATTGGAACAAGCCCCTTGGGTGCTGATCAGAAGCGCGACATTGAAAGGCAGTGTCAAGCTTGTGTGCAAGTTCACGTTTAAGACTTTGACAACCAACGTCCCTGCACCAGGCTTCCTTATGCCCGCATTGCTTGGAGTCGTGTCAACCTTGTCACTCTTGACCCAAAATACTTTTAGCAGAGATGGGCTTGGCGTCCTGTTGCACTTATGTTTTGATCAGTTGCTCCTTGTCCTCTCGGCAGCCAAGAACCTTGTTGATTGTTTCCTTCCTCCTCCCTCGTCCCACTCTATTAATCTTTTCTCCCTCCTTGACCTACTCTATCAATTTGTTTGCCTCTTACCATTTGCTTGAATGAATCTTCTGCTTCCTACTCAATCACCTGGTCCAGGTTGTTTCTCATAGAAGATTGCATGATGTTTGGATCCAGTAGGGAGATGATTGACCCCATTTTGTTGATCAAGAACAGCGTATGGTCTCCAAATCCTACGGTGGTCAGGTTAATTGTCTTGAACTTTCATTGATATAGTCTCTCTTTGCATTTTATCATCAACAAGCAAAGTTCTCAGGCATTTTGGCATTTCCATGACTGCCGACAGTGCTCTGGATTTTCCATGCACTTTAATCACCACTTTTCTATGGTTTTCAACAGTCAAAACAAATTTTCTTGTTGTCCACTCCACATCAATCACCAACAACAATTTTAAAGGAATCTTGTTCACTCAATCGCCAACGCAGTAGCCGTCCATCAATGCATTGGGATGCTGAGTCTCCAAGCAATTGCCCCAAACAGTCACAGTCTTTGTTTGATTGACAGATACTTGGAGTTGTTTTGCAATTTGACTCTTGGTGCGCTCATGATCCAAAACCAACAGGGCAAAAAAGTTCATGGACAGGATGCGACACGCCTTGTGCAGCGCCATGAGACTTGCGCCGGGAGATGCCGCCTCATCCACATAATGGCCCACCAATGCAAAGGGTGTCATGTTGGCCTGGATGAGATCCTTGTGTGCCATCACCATGCCTTTTTTTAGGGAAGCCACTGGCGAGCACAAACACGTTCAGCTTTGGGCGGTGGCGGCTAACAATTTCTGCGGGAGGCAGAGAGCAGACACACATCATTCACACGGAGAGATTGCCGTTGCTGGTTTCAACGGTCTGCTGGTTGCTGGAGCTTCCCAAGGCGAAGGACACAGTATCCATGCCATTGATGGAAGGACTCCCACTTATCCGTGTGTCAAGCTTGTCCAGTTTGGCAGCATATTGGTTGGCAGGGTGGATTGGAACAAGAGCGTGGCTGTGCAAGCCGTTGTCCTGTGACAGCGGCTGCCCAATGTATTCAAATGAATGCAACCGACAGACAACAATGGGCTCCGTGGCTCCAGAACAATTGTCTTACCAGCAGCGGCAATTCAATTGAACGGGAGCAATATATGGCAATGAGCTCCGCGGCGGCTGCCTTGCCCGCGGCAACAGGGGAGATGGTGTCTTTGCGGCGCCCATCTTTCTGAAAGCAACAGTGTACAAAGCCGCTGGCTACGCTGTTAGCAACACCATTGTCAACACGGCAGTCCAACTTAGATTGCTATAGCCCTTGCCCTTTTGATGACATTTTTTTTTCTTTACTTACCTTTCACTTGAATTCTGCGGCCTCTTTTACCTTATTCTGTATATCGGCCAGTATGTCACTCACTTAGGCCTTGCTGATCCATCTAGCAAGTGAGATGCAGCTGCTATCGTCAGTGCTAAGCTCACGTGCTGGGAAGACTCCAGCGCTGCGGTTGCCAAGCTCCTTGGCGGTGATGGCCTTGCCGCTATCACCGAGGTTGTTGCTTACATGAGAGTCCTCCAAGCTTGTCCTCATGCTCAAATTCAAATCAATGATCATGGTGATCACCCAGCTTCTCTCCACCTTCTGTTTTTTCATCCTCTTGCTGCAGAGTTGCACTGGTGTGATCTGTTCATTGTAAAATGGCAACAGCAGAGGCAGTGGAAAGGCCACACCAGAAGATGGATGGAAGAGGCCACATTAGACAATGGATGGGCGACACTGTGCATTGGGGGGATGGTGGCGGCGGGCGGACAGATCACACTGTGGATAGATGATTGAAGAGACAGTCCCTATCTAGAAGCCAGTCGTTCAATAATGGCAGCGGAGGAGTAGGAAGACACTGCGCTAAGAGGGTGTGCATGACGTTGAGTGTTGTGATGCTGAGTTGTGAGTAGTTTAGATGAGAGACCGAAAAGGCTTTGCATCAGAGTTTGAAACCATCAGACCAAAAATAAAAACATTTCGATCTAATATAGTTAAAGTGATTGCAACCTTTAGTTATAGCTGAGCCCCAAAACTAATCCTGTTTGGCCGTGCCCGGTCCATGCCTGAGAAAAATTAAATTGGTTCAAACCACAATTAATGCGGTACGTAGAAATGCTGCTTTCCATTGTTGGCATGGATTTCTATAGAGGAATAAGTAGATGGGTCTCGAGCATCTACATCTTTTCCATGTGCGCCACTTTGCCTGAACTAGCTTTCCTCTATTGTCCTTGCAGAGGCCTAGGATTATTTTGAGTAGAAAGTTGTGTCATCTGCATACTTTGCAATGTGTATTAGATTTCGCAACATGAGTACTAAGTAGTACTTTGCGTTCCAATTAGTACTGGACTCTACGACACGTAACTTTTTGAAAAATATCATAATTTTAAATCAAAGATAGGATTAGATAGCCTTACTTAGCTCAGGGCTACCTGGGGATGTGTTGGTCGCAGGTGTTTTGAAGATACAGACCTCGTCTCAATTTCCAGGCAGACATATACAAAAAATTACCCTAAAAATGGAATGTCTTTTTCAATCATCATTTCCCGGCCATTTTTGACCAAAATTCAAAATTTTCAAACCACCAACCTTTTCTCAATTATAATAAGAAAGGTATATTAATGGGCAAAAAGTGTTTGGGACCATATTTCAAAGGCGGACAACACAAATAAAGCGAGTACTTAGCACTTTTCAAAAATCAATTTATATTATGTCAGGGACTCTATTGCCCTTTTGGGGGGCATATTTTTCATGAGGGTTCTTTTTGCAAGCTACGTGTGTATCAATGCCAAAAAATATTTTTCATCAAAATGAATTCAATTTTCATTGAGTACAAATTAGCATTTTTGGGTGATTTAAACTTAAAGCCCAGTATGTGGTGGTCATCACACTTTTATTTCAAATGGTACCATATGATCTTCCTTGCATGGACAGAACTATGTGTCCCTGCAAATCATTTCTTCAAGACTCTTGTGCCATCATTCCTGCTCCTTCCTTGTGCAGTTCAGGTGACTACGGGGGTTGTGCCGGTTCCCATAAAGGTGCTACGACTGTAGAGGATATGCAAAGCCTTCCATTTGCATGTTTGCATTGATTCTTGGGTTGTGGTGTTATTGTGTTACCATGGTGGTGCGGTCCGTCTGATTGCTAATTTGATAAACGTCTCTTAAAATCTACCAAAGCTATTATGTCTTGATTGTATATTGAATGTAAGCTGTTGTTGATGCTCTGCCTTGCGTGTACATTCCTCCCTCTAGTTGGTTCTTAGTAGTGGCACCAGGTGTCTTCATTGTTGAAACCACCTGGGCCATATTGTTCACAAAGATACACTTGGAAGGGTTGAAATGGTTTGTAGCAGCATGCGTGGCACATAACTCTGTACTTCTCCTTGAGTTGATCCAAGGCGTCTGCTGCGGAGCTTAAGACAAGCACCACCCAGGATTGGTGGCAGTGTAATACAAAATGCACCTATCTCTATGTACAGGCCCCCAACCTTTCAAATGACAAGTATGTCAAGGAGACCAATATACTCATTATGGTGGTAAAGATACATAAAGTTACCTTTGTTGAGTCTGTTTTGTTGGAGACTTAACCAAATGGAGCAGGATTGACACAGGATGTGGACAGATCCACAGATGAGAGTGCAGACAAGACCATAGTAATTCTTGCAAGGACAAACACCAGGCAACACACCATTTGGCTTGTCCTTAGCAACAAAAGCTACAAAGCTTTTCAACAAGCTGCCAAACTGGCTTGCAAATCAATCCTTGGTTGTGATTTATAGATATCCCAAGACGATCAAGGAGACAGTGTACCTCGCACACAAGTTTAACATAAAAAGGCAGCAGCAGCAGCAGCAACAAATACATGAGAAAGAGGAGAATATCACATTTGTTGAGCACTAGGAGATGCCAATAGAAACAACAGAGAAAAAGAAGCACCAGCCCCTCACCCCTCACCAAACCATGCATGCGTCTATTTTTTACTTGAAATATTTGTTCAGGGTCCCATGCAAGTCCCATTTCCGGAAGTTCGGCTTGCCGCCATTTGCATAAAAGCTCTAATTTAACGGAATTTGCATTTGGGGCCTCATCACAGACACTGGATGGAGGGCTGTCTGCCATGATTTACAGTGTTCTAGGTCACTCTACTGTGCTCAGGCTACATGCATGGGGCATCATGTCAAACTGCCCAACTAAATTATCTTTGGACCAAAAATTGTAATGTGATGATTCAAAATTGAGGAATGGGCAATCTGGCTCCATCCTCACTACATTATGACATTAGCAACTGTGATGTGTGTTTGTCCCGCAACTTGGTCAATACCCAGCAGCATTCCCAGCATATCAGTGGAGATCCTTGGCCATCCACTATCACCCTGTACAATTAATTAAACTTCGAAATATTCCATTTGAGGGACCATTCAGGGGTCATTTTCTAGTTTCCTTTGAATTGCTATTTCCCTTTAAATAAGATTACAATACCATACGATACTATAATACATCATACCTAGGTATTGTACCTGCATCTGGCATAATATCATTGGCGGCATCGAGAGAACGGGTTACCCCTGGTGCCGGGGCAAAGTTAGTATATAAGGATGAGGAAAATTTTTCGTAATGAGTCGACTTAGTGGAAAATTTCACAGTTGTAATTTAAGATGCATGAAACAGTAGCTCCCGTAATCTCGCTATTTGGTTGTCACATTTCGGCTAGGAAGCACTTGGCCCACTCCCATTTGCAAAATCATTTGGAAAGACCTAAGCAATGACTTCTTGGCGGGGTGTACGCCTACTGACAAACCGAGCACAACGAATGTATCTCGGACTAAATCGAATGTGCCTTCTATTTCCATATCCTTGGTCAATTATCACTTGGTCGCAGCTCCTCTATTTTACGCCCGTATCTCCCCCGTGCAAGAAATTCAATCTTCCTTCTGCAGGACACTCCTAATCATGGTCAAGCTGGGTCTTTGCCAGAAACTCGATTTCGTGATCAATAACCTATCTATCCTTCATATCCTTGTTGTTTCCTCTCATAGCGTCCATGGCAGCACGCGACAATCGTTATCCCGAGGCTGTTGGGGTTTTCTCCTTATTCCATTTCCAAACTGTGACGAATCCCCCGGTGCTCATCTCTCTCCCTCACGCTTATCATGTTCCTTAACGTCGCCTTTGCCCCAATTAAGGTAGCGCAGCGCCTCGAAATAGCCCGATCCTTGCTTCGTCTCTTGATGTTCTCCGAATATCATAAGGCCAAGGTAGAGTCCGACGCCAAAGAGAGCGGGAGCCTTGAGCATTTTCCCTAAAGATTTGGGAGATGACATTGGCTTTTTCGTCGAGAGTTGTCTTCGCGACCACAACGATGGCGTTGCTATTGGGCGGTATTGATGGAGACCAACGTATTTCGCCATGACGTCATGTCGGTTCCAAATCATGGTTGCGGGTTTGGCGTTTAATGACCAGTTTTCTTTGTGCTGGTATAAAGATTATGGAATCACGATATTTTCCTGACAGCGCTTCCAAGCATGGGTTGTTCACAGCATTCACAGAGGCTGAATTGTTGACGTCGAGTATCCACACGCATTGAGCGAAGGATGGATTTGTAGATTACTCCTACCTACTCCTGCCCCAAGGGTTCAATATTCCCAATACCAATGGCAAATGTCCGCAGACCTCTCGGCAAGTGCAAATAACAGTAACAGAGCCGATTTTGCGGGAAACAATACAATAGCAGTAGCACCAGCAATTACGGCGCGGCACGATATCACGTGCGTGAGTCGCCGGCATGCACCTTCGCCTTCGTACCGCGGACTAGTATCGTACCTACTCCTATCTACCGGGATGGCAATCCCAAATCAAGAAGGGAGATGCGATGGCGCGGCATGCACTCTTATCGTGTAGGTAAAACAACGACAGCCGTGGTTTATCTCGTTCGGTTCTCGCGACAGATCTTCTTCGTGTTCGTGGATCGTGTCAGATCGTGTGGACAGAAAATGACAGATGACTCGGATCTTTCCGACTTTTCCACGTGGATACTATTCCTACGTATAAGAAACCGAAGCAAGACCCCATCCAAACCGCGCACCAGTAGGCGCACCAGGCGCACAGCCGTTTTCGACCTCACGTTGAAATTGAAAAAACGCCTGCACCGAGCAAGAGGCGAGAAGAGAGAACTGGATCTATCAGGGCCGCGTCACGCGAAGCCAACGGCCGGACGAAGCAAGATTTGCCAAGGATTCGGATTTGGAATTTTGAGTATCGACCATCACCATCAATCGCATTGTTCACAGTGTTGTTCGCGTTGCTATTCTCCGGTTTCGTTGAGCAAACCTGCGGACGTTTCTTTTGCAATTGCTCAAATTCAATTGAAAACTCAATCGAATCGCATCGAGGGACCGCCCCTCTTTTTCTTGAATCAGCCCTATCGTGTCTTGCGCAACCACCATGTCCACCAGTATCACCGACAACGACAATATGCCGCTCTATTTGGGGCTGGGTGTAGTCGTCATCATTCTCATCGCTTTCTTTTCGAAGGGAGAGGAGAAAAAGGCAGTTGCGACCAAAACCGCCGCCGCGCCAACTACCGCTTCTAAAAAATCTAAAAAGAAGAAGGCTTCCAAGGCAAAGTCTGCCGCCTCCCCCGCGGAGACGAAGGCCGAGAAGGTCGTCACCCAGGATGCTCCCGCTCCCGAAAGCGAGCCGGAGGCAGAGGCCCCCAAAACTTCCAAAAAGAAAAAGAAGAAGAAAAAGAAGAAGAAGGGCGGAGCAGCCGCGGAGTCGTCCGCCACATCGTCGCCCAGGGACGTGACCCAAAATCCGGCCGCCGCGGACGACGACGAAGACGCTGATTCCGAAGACGACCTCGACTTCACGCTGATCCAGTCAGCGTCCAAGCGCAAGGGCGCCAACGACGCCGCGAAGCGCGCCGCTGCCAACAAGGAACGGGATCGCATCCGAGCGCTGGAGAAGAAGGAAGCGAAGGCAAAGGCTGATGCAAAGGCCGAGGCTGATGCCGCGGCGGCGGCAAGCGCCGCCGCGGATGCCGAGGCTCTAGCCTGCAAGGAAGAGGAAGACTCTGCCCAGGCAGCTTTGGCGGCTGCGGCTACGGCGGCGAAGATGAAAAGAATCACTGGGACAGACACGAAAAAGATCGGAGCATCTGCCACCGATAACGACGAAGCGGCCCCCGCCGCCGGCGAGAAGAAGAAGCGTAAGCGCAAGAAGAAGAAGGGTGCAGCGGCGCTTGCTCTCGAGGAATCTGCTCGCCCTGTCCTCGTCAAGCCCGCCGTTTCCACCGATGAGCACTGGGAGACCGTGCCCAAGGTGGAGGAATGGCAGGAGGTCGGACACAAGAAGTCCAAGCAAAAGGCCAAGATGGAGGCTGCCGCCGCTGAGACGGAGGAAAATGCTCCCTTCCTCCTGGACAGCGATGTGGCCACCGACAACGCTGAGCCTGGTGACACGTCAGTGACCATCTCTGCTGGAGATGATCCGCTCATCCTCATCGGAAGAGGAGGATCCACCATCCAGCGTCTCCAGGATGAAACCGGTGCCAAATTTAACCTGGACCGAGATACCAACCTCCTCACCATTTCTGGACCGGATGAATGTGTGCAGCATGGATTGGCTGAGGTGCAGTCCATCTTGGGCGCCGAGGCCGAGAGGAAGGCGAACGAGGCGGAGGAACGTGTCACCTGGGGTTCAGATGCCATCAAGGCTGTCATTGGGAGGGGAGGGTCAAACATCCGTGCCACCCAGGATGCCACTGGCGTACGCATTGATGCTGACGTTGATGCAGGGACCCTTGTCATTGTTGGTCCTGCTGAAGATGTCNACCCTTGTCATTGTTGGTCCCGCTGAAGATGTCGCTGCTGCCCTCACCATGTGCCACAACGCTGCCTTTGGGGAAGTCCAGGATGTCTTTGAACTTGGATCACGTAACGCCGTCAACCTCGTCTTTGGACCCAACTTCCAAACGATCCGTTCCCTGCAGGATACCACTGGGTGCAAGCTTGATATCACTCGGGGTAGCACGTCGGTGAAACTGGCCGGATCTAGTGAAGCTGTGGCGGAAGCCACCACACAGATCCGAGCGCTCCTCGAAGAAAACCGTGGGTTTGACATGACCATTGAAAACTCCAAAGTAGGAGCTGTGTACGGCAAGGGGGGAGAGACCTTGAGATCTATCCAGGACCGCACTGGCACCATGATTGATGTCACGCGGGGTCCCACACATGCGACGGTGAGCGTCATGGGAACTGCTGATGCAGCTTCTCGAGCTCGGAACATGCTCCAGCGCGCCATTGATGGAGAGGTGGAACTCCAACCTGGCGAAGTGGCGGAGGAAGTTGAACTTGGAGCAGCCACCGCGGCTGTCATTGGACGGGGGGGATCCAATGTGGCTGAGTTAGAAAAGCGACATGGGGTCAAGATTAACGTCCGGTCGGAGTTGCAGAAGGCTCGCATTGTGGGTAAGCCAGATTCGGTCGCGGCAGCTGTGAAGGATGTTGAGGCCACTGCGAAGCCCATCCTTGAAGCCGAGAAGGCGCAGAAGAAGGCGGACGAAGATGTTAACAACGGTGAATCAGCGTGGCGAGTGGATCCTGCCGATGATGATGCTGATGGCTGGTAAGCAATGATGAAGAGAAAAAGTCAGGGTGACTGACAGGGGTCAGTTTCACCCAAGTGGTTCAAACTTCAAATGGGAAGATAGTCATAGGTATACGAAGAGAATTTAACCTATCGCCCCACCCATCGAGAGACCAGACGGCTTCTCTTCTCACCACAAGAAGCATGAGCAAATCACACAGCATTGATGTGTAGTGGAGGAAACAACACACGCCAGCTCGAGCCATCCACGTTTTGTGTATGTTAATTCTCAATCAAGATAAAAATAGAACAATGATGTTTATCACAATTTTTGAATACGAACCTATCTCCACGGACATAAAGGATTTAGTGTTTGATGATTTTGACAAATCCCCCCACCTTGCACATTACCTTCTTCTGTGTTGTTTTATACCTAAACATTACCCACATGTCACAGTCTATCTACATCCTTGAGCACGGAAATGTAAATGTGAATTATCAGGTGTTCATAAAAATCCCTCATTCCCCCACTGTCCAGTTGATTGCTCTGTGATTGGTGTTTTTGGAACAAACCCCTAAAATACGCAGGGATGGCATGCAGGACGGCACCGAATTGAGGTGCATGACGAATGATGAACTGCCCTCTCAGCAAAGCGGTCGTGGGTAGTATGGCGAAGCTTCGCCCCTGAACGCATTGCTGGCGGGGGACAGTGAGTTGCAAGCAAACACACTTGCGTTCGGGTGTCTGCACTTACGGGCACAGTTAAACGAAAACATGGTGTAGATGAATCAAAATAATCTCGACAGAAGCCTTTTCAAAATATAACAGTGCTTCTGTCTTAAAAGTCTATGTCGACCACCTGGTAAGTGGCGAACAATTTGACTCAGACGCGAGAAAATGTTTGACAAATGAAATATGTCACTGTTTTACCAAACAAATGCATTAGACACTTTCTTCGCCACAAATATCTGGCAGTTCTGCTTGTCCTCTCGAAATGAATTCTTGTCTGCAACACGGGCATTCCAGTTCATAATTCAACAGCTGTGCCTCGCTGGGTTCCTCGCAAAATCTTTGCATCTTCGACTTTGTCCTGCCCAAGGAAACGAGCCACTGAACCACGCAATCCTCGTGGAACACGTGAGTGCAGTCGGGGTTGGACGCCCATGTCACTCGTTCTCCTGTTTCATATTCACCAAGGCAAATGGCACAAAAGACGGCGCAAGATCTCCTCTTCCCCCTTTCAGCGAGTTCTATTGTATTCGGGTCTTCCTTAATCTCTTTTTCCTCTTCCTTTGATTTGGCTCCGAATAGTCTAAGTTTTGTTTTCTTACTTTCTTCCTTCGGTATCTTTTCATCCTCAGGGTTTGTTCGTGGCGAATTGGTTACGTCAACGCAATCATAATTATGGCCCGGTTCGGGAACCGAAATATGTGTGTATTCCAAATCCTCGCCTTCACTATTTTCCACCTTTTCGTCCCTTTCGTCGTTATTTCCTTCTTCCTCATCCCGTTCAGGGGGATCTATGCCGCGTTGCAATTCCATTTCTGCATCCTCGCAAGTGCAATGTTCTATAGAATCCTGAATTTTATCTTGTGGGGGTGATTCATTTGGAGACTCAGATTCTGAATTACGCTTCAACATGTGTTTCTTTTCCAACGTCTGTGAATGCGAAGCAAAAAAAGGGAGATATGTGCGATGAGGAAAATCGAAGCACGAGACTATGAACGGGGCAATGGGGATATCTCCCTTACCAAAGTAAAAGGATGCAATCGGTAGGTCAAATGAGAAGCTCGAAGACTATCCATCTCTTGCTTTCTAGCGCTCGAAAGTATTTCATAACTCACTCCCTCGTCTCTGTTCATTATTGATTGTACGAGCAAAGAAGGATAACATGAGCCACGAGCGGCATGTCGCGGGCATACGTTTCACGATGGGACCAGCGTTACGGTCAACAAATCGAAAGCTTCAAAACTCACCGAGTAGGGGCAATCTCGTCCTCGTAACCGCATCTGCACCCAATCAGTAAACATATTCTCCGAACGAACTGTTTGCTCGGTACACAGAGGAAAAGAAAGACGAAGGTTCCCCATATTATGAAGACGGCGAAACGCGGATCGAACCAGTGATAGTCCATGATGTGTTTGTGGGCGATATCGTACAATAACTATGTGTTCGTGCTGCTCGACGAAAATTAAGGTACTACAGCCTTCTGCTTTCTATCTATGGCGCGACGGCGGCGAGACGGACAACTTTCTTCTTGAATTCTTGGTCTTGGTTCAGGCACAAGCAGATTTGATGATGCGTGATGCCTGTCCGCGCTACTACGAACTGGTGATAATGATGGCAGGGCGG
This sequence comes from Thalassiosira delicatula, assembly GCA_036939835.1. Taxonomy (NCBI): domain Eukaryota; phylum Bacillariophyta; class Thalassiosirophyceae; order Thalassiosirales; family Thalassiosiraceae; genus Thalassiosira; species Thalassiosira delicatula. The sequence continues at coordinate 12,144 of JALLOY010000252.1, forward strand.
CGGGACTACTGGAAGAGGGGCGTCGAGAGAGGTCAAGAGGTTTTCATTCATGCCATTGCCATGGTGATGGCGTGATGCTGACGGTTGATGCAACAAGATGCAGATGGTGACGGGACCGTCGCGCGCGCGCAAGATATATTTTATTCTTGTGTGCGGTGTTCGTAACCTAGATCTACTCATATACGCAGAGCGTATGTATGCGCACTGCGCGCGCATGGAACGACAAAGGTATTCGCATCGCTTTTTCGCGCATGCCGGGGCGGAATTGAAACAAAATGGGAAATACCCCCTTTTTCAAACCAGATTTGGTGGTGATAATAATTATATGTAGGAGTAAAGTAGGATGTTTTGGAAAGGGACTCGCTACATAGTACGGGTGAATTTAGGGGGGACTGGGTTAGACCCTCGGAAAGTTCGCTTCTTTCCAAGTCGTCAGTCATCAGTCGGTGACAAATTGGTCCGTCAGTACAAGTTTGTGTGTAATCCTGTCGCACGCCTTAATTGCGATTTCATTTTAGTAATGTCGCAGTCTCTCCCATCAATACAAAATCCCCTGCAATGTTCCTATCTCTCCCAACAAACTCCACCCTTATTTAGATTATCTCCTTAGCTTTAATTTGATGTGCAGGAAGCCATATAAAAAACGACCGGATCATCCTGCTCGGAGCCCTCGAAACAATGAGGATGAGTTGAGGTTCAGCTTTTGAGTTGCATCCACGATGCGGTATTTGTCCACAGCTCCATAAAAACTCCCCGCCGTTGCGGCAACACTAGTCTACAACTCTCCCAACTCACTACATAATCAATCGGTGAAGTCGC
>JALLOY010000253.1:0-12987 GCA_036939835.1 Thalassiosira delicatula
TTGCCAAGACCACACCCAAGACGTCACCATCGACGTTCCGCCGATACCCTTCGCGCCCGTCCCCTCCTCCTTCTCCTTCAGAGGCGATGATTCGCACAAGGTGAATTACGGCTTCGAGAGCCCCCTCGTCGCCGAGTGGCGACGGAGGGGATGGGGCGATGACGGCTCCGGCGGCGGCGGCTACGACGCTGTCGAGCGACCCGGCGCTGAAGAGGATAATCGACCTGATAATACCCCCCCGGTCGAACGCGGACGACGACGACGGAGGGCCGCCGCCGGCGTTCGTCGCGCACGAGTCCGTGGCGACGTGCGCCGTCTCGGTCCTGGAGAGCCTGACGCTGCAGCTGGGGGGATACGGCGCCGCGACCGCCACCGTAGATCCGTCGACGACGACGACAACGACGGAGGGCAAACCCACGGCCGCGGCCGTCCCCGCGGGCGGCCCGCGCGCCGACGCCTCGGCCCTGGTCCGACACGTCCCCGCCCTCCTCGCGGGCCTCTCCGCGCTGCTGACGCACCCCGACGCGGAGGCGTGGGTCGCGTCCGGCGCCCAGTACGTCGCCCCCGCTGCCAATGCCGCCGACTCCGCGTCCTTCCGACGGCCGCCCGTGCGGCTGCTGGGCGCGTCCCGCCTTCGAATCCTGCGCCTCGTCGAATCCCTGGTCCTCCTTGGCGATCCCCGGGCGGACGCGGCCCTCCTGGAGAGCGACGTCCTGCGGAAGGCATTGGAACTGTTCTGGCGGTTCGAGTGGTGCAGCATGCTGCACCAGACCGTAGCGAATTTGTTGGTGCACGTGTTCGAGGGAGGAACGGAGAGGGCCGGGCTGCAGGGGTACTTTTTGGGTAGGGACGGGGACTGTCGCCTCCTGGAGAGGCTGATGGGGTGCTTCGGAGAGGGCGGCGTGCTCGTTGCCGCCGGGGGCGACGAGGGCGCCGTCGTCGAGGCGTCGCCGTTGGCACTCGACGATGATGGCGGGTACGGTCACGCGGACGCGGGAGGAGCAGTGGACGATAACGACGACGACGCCGCCGGGCCGGGGTACGGCGAGATGATGATGGCCATGAAGGACCTTTACCGCGCCGAGGGGGACACCGGGGCGTCCTCGACCGCGGAGGGCGAGCGCAGCAGCGGCGATGACGACGACGACGAGATCGACCAGGGGGGCGACGTCGAGGACGCGAACGTCGCGCCCGTGTCCGAGGACGACGTGGACTCGGCGATGGAAAAGGAGAGCCAGGAGAGCGGCGAGGAGATCAAAATCTCCCCTGAGGAGGAGGAGGAGGAGGGAGAGGGAGAGGACGGCCTCCGAGCTGAGGGACCCGGCGGGAATTCGATGGTCGTCTCCGCCGCCGCCAACGACGACGACTCCCCCGCCTCGCCGCCGCGACCGCACGGCGTCGACGGATCCTCCAAGACCTTGTTTCGCAAGGGATACATGGGCCACGTCATCATAATCTGTCAGGCCCTGGTCCACGCTTGCAACAGCAGCGCTGCCGAAGAAACGGCAGGTGATCCCGTCATCATCGGCGTCGGCGTTGACGACGGCACGGGTTTGATCAAGGAGGAAACTGATCACACCATCTCGGGCATCGCATCCTGCCAGGACGACATTTCCACCACCTCCAGCTTCGAGACCTCGGCGGTCGTCCCCCCTCCGGAACAAAAGCACCCCGAAGGCGGGGAGGGCGCCTGCGCCTTGAACAACTCAAAGAAGCGAAAGGATCGGTCGCCCGTCCGCGACGGGACTGGGCATGACGACCTCAAGCGCCCCGCGCCCTCCCCCGCAGAGAAGGACGAGGAGGAGGGGGCGGACGCCCGCGCCGCCGTCGACGCCCTCCCCACCTCGACGGTCCCGGGAGACCCGGCCCCCGCGTCGCCAGAGGACGTCGCCTCCCCGGGCGGCGGCGGGGAACGACGCGCCCCCGGTCCGCCGCCCCCGTCGCCGTCGGGCCTCGGAGCCGCCGGCGCTGGGGGGGAAGGTCCGTCTTCCATCGACGCCGTTCTGCGACGGCATCCTCTATGCGACCGGTGGAGAGAGTTCGTCGCCACCGTGCTGGCGTCGGAGATGTCCGTGCAGAGCACGCCATTGGGCGGGCGCCAGGGTAGTTTGCAGGGCGGCGTCTTTGGACAGACGCCGCAGCCGCAGGGGATGGGGGAGGGCGGACTGTCGTCCGCCATCGACGACGGCGACGACGATCTTCTGGGGACAGACGCGGGAGGGGCATCGGGGTCGTGCGAGAACGCCATTGGCGTTGCGTTGGACGGGGCCCTCGTCGCGATGGGCGAGATCGACATGGACGAGAACGACCTGGACATCGCGGCCAGCATGATGGAGGCCCTCAGCCTGCCCGGTCGCGAACGCCGTCGTTCCGCGAATGCCGTCGGTCGCCGACTGCACAGGGGGGGCGGGGGATGTCGCGACAATCGAGTCCGCCACGGCCGCCGCCGACCTCGGCGCCGTCGCGGGGCGCTCCTCCTACGTCTCCCTGTCGCATCGTCGGATGCGAGGAAGTGCCTCCCACGAGGACGACGACGACGACGACGAGAACAACGCGGAGAACCCGCCCCCCGTCCTCATGTGCGCCCTCCTCGACCACCTTCACTCCCACTCGGTGATGCACGTCGTGCAGCGCCTGCTCCTCTCCTCCCCCGCGCGCCAACAGCACCTCCTCCAGCAGGGGGGGGAGACGACCTCCACCGCCACTCCGACGACAGCGGAGTCCGCCTCCTCCTCCGGGGAGGATGCGTCGGCCGACGACAATGACGACGACGACGACGACGACAACGCCGCCATGAACCACCAGTTCATGAGCGCGCTAAACCAGATGAACGGCGACTGCGGGATCGACGCTGCTGCCGACGAGGAGGAGGACATGGACGACGACGACGACCCGATGAATCAGGTGTTCCAGTGCACCTGGTCGGCGCGGCCGAGGGCCGCGGTGGAACTGCTCCTGAGGAGGCTGGAGGGACGCACGGAGAGCTTCCTGCCGGGGGGACGACGGCGACGGGAGCTGCGCGATCGGAGGAACGAAGACGATGATGACGAGGGAGACCTGGCCTTCATTATTGGCCAGCGGCGTCCTTCATCCTAGGACCCATGGGGGCGATCTCTCCTGGGCGTCCCANTCACAATTGAACAACATTTCGGAAGTGCTAGAGAGGATAGAATTTTTCTTGCGAGAGTTTGCGATAGTATCAGTCAGCTGTTCGATTCCAGCTTGTGATCGACGCAGTGAAGATGGTAGCCTGTGATTAAAGCACATGGTTTGGTTGTAACGGGCGATTTGTGATCACGTGAGGGGTCTTGTAACAACGTGCAGTGGAACCGCAGTCGTAAAATTGCGCGTAAGAATGGCTTTGATTAGTTGATCAACTCTTTGAGCGCGGCATGACGCAAAACGAGTGGCACGTGATCGCATTCCACGAATACTGCGATCATCTACGCCCAACTTGTTGATCACCAATCACAAGCCATTCTAACGAGTGAAGTTTCTTTGAGTGCACGAACAAATGATGTCCGATAATGGATGCCTTGTCATACAATTGCCAAGGCTAACCCTGCGATTGCTCATCCATTTTTATGTAAACCATATTCCGTTCCATGCGACACTACCTCACAGACAAACTCTACGATGACGACAATGGCGAAAGCGTTGACAATGAATCTGACACTGATTCCGATGACGAAGAGGAGGGAGTGGATCCCATGTCGATGACCGCGGCGGATCTGTTTGGAAAACCGAGCGATAAGTTGATTCGCAGCTACAAGACGAAGACTCAACGCAACAAAAAGGGTGGCAAAAATGAGAAGAAGAAGAAAGGCGGCGTGAAGGAGGCAATGCTTGGATCCTTCCACAACAACGATAATGATGATACAGATTCGTGGGACAATCATAATTTTGAAGAGGATGGAATGGATTGGAAGGAGCGGGGGGTCAGTGACAGTGAACAAGGTCGTGCTGGCGAAGAGGATCCAATCAACGACGACGATGATGACGACATTGATAACGATGAGAGCCACGATGCCGTCGTCATTAGTGACAGTAAAAACCAGTCATCCCACGGAATCCAATCCCAAAAACTTAAGGAGCAAACCCTCGCTCTCGAGAAGGACCTGCTGGCGGAAAAGCCATGGGCGATGATGGGCGAGGCCAAGGGCACTGATCGCGGGCAGGATACCCTTCTTGACGGCGCGGGTCCCACACCCGAGTTTGCGGTGGCGTTCAAGCCCCCTCCCATCCTCACGGCCGATCACACCGCCAGTATCGAGGAGATCATCAAGAGGAGGATCGTCGACGAGGACTGGGACGACGTGATCCCCCGCGAGCTTCCCGACATCGGCAAAAAACGCGACGAAAAACGGCAAAAGACGCAAGGAAAAACTCGTAGCACTCACCACCCTGCTAGTCGAGCGATCGGTGATCACGTTGTAGCTGTTGGTGGAACTCGCCGACGCGAAGGCGTTGCTGGACGTGTCGTTCTTCTTCGCCGGAGCATTACCGTTGGAGAACAGCGAGAAGTGCTGCGCCTCGTTCTTCGCCTTGATGCGGGCGGCCGCGGAGACGGCCGTCTCGGGGTCGGGGCTCTCGGGGACTTTTTTCTCGCTGACCGCGGCGGTAGCAGCAGTGGCGGCGGCGGCCTCGTGGTTGGTGGGCGTGACGGCGTTAGGCTTGGCCGACGTCGTCTTTCCGGACGATCCGCCGCCGAAGAGAAATCCCATGGAGGATTTGCCACCCGGTTCGGAGAGGACGCGGGAAGTGGAGCGGGTCACGAAGGCATTCTGGTTGTCGTTCATGGTTGGGGAAGGGTTTGGATTATGCTCCTTTCGCTGATGTTGATGGCGCGCCGTGTCGATGATGGATTGAGCTTGTGCCTGCGATACAGATGTGATTGTGGCGGCGATGGCGGTATGGCGGGCAGTTTTGGATTTGTGATTGTTCGTTCCGACCGAACCGGCGCGTCGTCGCCATTGTCGTTGGTCTTCGTTTTTCTCGCGTTCGGACACTCCTTCCCCTTCTCGCTGTCGGTGTCAATCACGGGCTCGCGCGGGGACATCACGGATCAATCGTCGAAAATAGAGAACCGAAGGGTTGAGACCAACAATTCCCGCATCCCCTACTGTTGAGGTCTTTCTCGTTTGGCGGGAGCGAGAAAAAGACGTTGACGTTGAGAAAAGGGGGCCTTCGCGGACGTCTCGCGTCGACACGATTCCCAACCCCTCGCGTATATAGGCTACATACATCATACATCGAGTACTACAATTATTTTAAATACAGCGGGCATAAACTTACGCCCCCTGCACGGGAGTTCCGCAGGGTATTCTACCCAGGGTAGAACGAATTCAAAGTGAAGGGCTGTCGCGCTTTGAACTTCTTAACCCTGCTTTACAAAAATAGAAAAGTCTCTACCTTGGGGCAGAAGCTTTCTACGAATCTACTCATCCTTACTCTTTTCGGAGCCCGAGAGGCAGCCAGGGAACCTTCGGGACCCCCAGGGGCAAATCTATATCGTACCCCCGCCTCCCACCGCGATGCCAATTTATTCCCCGGTCCGACGGGACCGACCATCCACCACCACGTACGCGCAGCGAATCGAAGACTGTATTAGGCATAATGGAATTCATTATTTATCTACTAACAACCCCTAAAATCATCCGGACAAATACTTACTTCTCTAGTCATTTATGAAAAACATGAACCATGTTCAAGATATCACTAAGATTTGCAACCCTCACCCTGGAATACCATCATCAGATAGCGCTGTTCACATGCTTCACGAGTCTTGACGAGCCGTCAACTAATGTGTCATTTATTGCCAGACTGCATCTCATCAAACTTGACGTCACCTTCCACCATTCCGTCTTGCTAAAATCAGTATCCACACTCATCGATTGACTCAAATCAGTTGAGATGTCATGGAGACATTCTCATCCGTGTAATCATAGGCATTATCTAACATGATATGAGCTTGTACGGTGAGCTTTTTGGTTGGACTAACGCCGACATGCATTGAATCTCATAACATGGTATGTTGCAATAATCTAGGAGTAAAATGCTATACTCTATTATATTTTCCCCATAGCACAGCTATTTTCCCTTTATAAATTTACTTACGCCTACATGGTATGCGACATATTATGACGTGCCATTGCCTCCTCCCCAACGACACCAGTCCACGGCTTCACACCTTCGCCGGTCTTCCCACACAACGCATCTCTCCTCGGCGTGACTTTTTTGAGGACAAGGCGGTACACGCGAATGCAACGGAAAGAGGTGCGTCGCGACCAGAGTCTTTTTGGATGCATAAATGACATGCCGCATACTTACACACTCGGGCGCCGAGGGCGGTGGTTGTGGTTGTGCGGCGGCATCGGCGGCGGCAACTTCGGCTCTGTCATTCAACATCTCCCCTCCGCGGGGGCGGGGTTCAAGGACTACGTGTATGACGATCCCCTCGGGGGGCTCCATCCCTTTGGTAGCAACGACAACGACGAGGACGAGGACAACGAGAACGATGAATATTCGAAGAAAAACGAATCGTTGGAAGACTACGACAACGACGGCTTCATGTCCGACGCCATGGTCGTATCGAGGGAAGACGGAGGGTTCAGCGCGAAACAACAACAGCAAGGCGATGACAACAGCGGCAACAACAACGACAGCAGCATGAAAAAGTCGGGATCCAATAGTAGCAATAGCGATGGAGTGGATGACGACGATGACGATGACGACGACGATGATGTACCGGTATTGGACATGTTTGTCGGATCCTTCGAAGCTAACTTTGCCAACTTCGACGCCTTCGAGAGCAGCTGCGCCACGACAACGCCGACGAACACGTCAAACGAAAACGGAAACCCGTTCGCAGCGGGCGCGGGAGTGGTGGAGGACGATGACTTATTCGCGGCGATCGGCGGCGACGTGATCAACGGCGTTGGCGGTTTCGGCGGCGGGGGCGCCGTCGTCGATCGCTCGAAGGGGGAGGAGGACGACGCAGCGCTGTTCGAGTTTGCGAAGACGCCATTTGATCTGGTGGACACGCTGTCGTCCCTCAACGACGAAGCCGGCAAAGACAGTAGCGCGGGCGCGGCGTCGAAGTCGTCGCAATTCTTGGTGGAAGGAACAAGTAGCGAAAAGGACAAGTCTTCTTAATAAAATATTTGGATCTGGGAATGAAATATTCAACTTGGTTTTATTCCTCCCGTGTATTTTGGAACGATGTGGGTATTCGCCATTTTTCACAAAGTCTACCATGGCTTACAGCAACATACTACTCAAGCAAGTTTTGAGTTTTGCCACCCTAATCATAGAATTTTTGTTTGTATTTCCCCCCATCTTCAATTTTGTGCAGTCCTCGTTTGCAAAGCACAGTTCGTTGCATCAATTTTTATCTTCGGCCCAAGCGGCTTTTTCGATAGCACAGGAACAGTAGAGTCCTGTTACTCTCATCTGTCTTAATTTTATATTATATGATTTCAGTCTTGTTCAATAGAAAAGAGCACGAGGCGCGGGTCATATATTTTGAGAATGAATCACTGTTTTAACCCTCTCCTCCTTTATGACATGTGCAGCGCTGCTGTTTTCATATCAATTATACTCACTTGCTTCCATGTCTGAATGGCAGGTTACATGACCAAACGTTGTTACCCTAAAGTTTGCGGTAAACCAGGTCAATAACCCTCACCAACAGACTGACCTTCATGACACAATGTAAAATGTACTGATTGTAGCCAAGCTGCCTTGTCTCAGAATGTGTGGGCAGTTGTGTGGAGAGGGACAACCTTAGCCATCACCTTGATACCAGCTTTACAAACCTAGATAGGATATAATCACTAAAATGTGGACATTTTTGCCCAACATTGTTCTAGGTAAAAAAATGAGGAGATTCGTTGTGATGGGCTTTACAAAGAGCGCAGTCCCCCATAAATCAACGATAACCTATTTTCAGCCTTCCTCTGCACACATACATCAGAAACTTTCCATCATCAATTAATCTGAGAGAAACAATGGAACCAAACGGATACCAACCATTTTTTGCTATTGTCGCCTCCAAGCGGACCCTTCTGGATTCACGGGGCATCTTGGCATCCTATATCCAGCGGGATCTGCTTGAAGGCACTGTCGGCTTTTCTCGAAAGTACAGTCATCAGCAGATAGCTGTCAGTCTCATCACCCTCCAAAGGACTCACCACGACCTTCCTTGGCCAATCCTTGAGTCTCGAATGGTCTTGTGAGAGGTGAGAAACTCTGATGGAGGCTTTGAGGGCTGAGGTTCTTTTGGGAGAGAAGTGGAGAGATACAACCTTCGCCATCACCTTGATATCAGCTTTTCATACTTAAATAGGATGTAATCACTAAAACTTGACATTTTTGCCTACCATTGTTCTAGGTAAAACATTACAAATTGTTGTGATATCATCGGCTTATTACAAAGAGCACAGTCTTCCATAAATCTGACAATAGCCATTTTTGGCCTTCCTCTACACACATCCACTGGGAACCTTCCATCATCAATTCATCAGAGAAACAATGGAACCAAACGGATACCAATCATTTTTTGTTATTGTCGCCTTAAAGCTCACCGTTATGGATTCACTGCAAATAGCATCTTGGCACTATGTATCCAGTGAGATCTACTTGGAGGCGCTGTTTGATCTTCCCAAAATTACAGCCAATGGCTGGTAGAATTGGCCAGTCTCATCACCCTCCACGGGACTCACCACCTTCTTTTGGCCAATCCTTGAATCTTGAATGGTCTTTTAAGAGATGAGAAACTCTGATTGGAGCCTTTGAGGGTCAAAGTACCTTTTTTGTTAGAAGCGTGGGTGAAACTACTGATTCTCCCACTGGCGCATCTTGATCTTTGGTGCCAAACTTCTTCTCGATCTTTCAGAGGTAGGCTGAAGGAGGAGCACATAGCTCCCATCCCAATGTAAACTTTTCAATTTTGATTCTCTGACAAAGAGTTATGAACCACGTTCCCAGTAACAATGGTGTGAGTTGATACAAAGCATGTTGCTGCTTCTTATAGCGCTTATTCAATCTTCTCACACCAATGTTCATGTTCATTTCCCAAGGCGCGTTGCGATGGGGAGGAGGGGAACAGTGAGTTGGAAGAGATGCCAAGAGGCAAAGCCAAAGATTCTTTTGCTAATTGAGCTGTCTCTCACAATTTTCTGACTGCCTCTGTCTTTATTTTCAATGCCACACTCCGTATCATTTAATGGAGCTGCTAACCGGAGGAGCACACACAAGAAGCAAGTTGAGCAGGTGCATACTGTATGAACTTGTTGCAGAAATGTTGGAAACTGCTCATGCTATCAAACGGTTGTCTGTCCTCTCAAAAGAATGTCTCATTTGCCACAAGGAGTGTATATGATTGCACAAAATGTGGGGGCGTCCCTTATGGATTTCCCCTCCAATTCTGCTGTTTGCTCAAATGCAATGGTGAGTACCGGAGTGATGTGTTGGAACAGCCAGATGAGTTTGACAACTCTTCTGTTTGTACGCCTTGCTCTGGTTTTGCCGGGATTTCTGACAATGTTCTCCAAAAACCTAATGTAGTACGGTCCAATTCTTTTGGGATTTTTGCCGTTTTTTGCCCAAAACTACGGTAGTCCGGTCCAATTTTGTCGAGGTATCTGATGGTTTTTTTACTCTATTATCAAACGATGGTGTATCTTTCACATGATATCCTGAAAACTGTTGTATTAGTTTAGTATTGTAGTATTTTGTCCTAAGCACCGATTTGGGCCAAGAAGATGGAAAAGGTGGATGAAAAACCCATTACCCCTCAATCCTGACCATCTAAGAGTACTCTTGAGATAGGGTAGGTAGATAGAGTCAGGAAAAGAGGAATATTGTGATAATATCTTGTTGTACTATACCCTACCTGTGACAATATTTATTCCTCAATATGAATGTGGTCTGTCCATTGTCAAGATGTCAATTGAAATGTGGCCGAACGAGCTCTACAACATAGGAAATATTCATTCTATGTTACACATCTTTTTTAAAATCCTTGTAACATATGGTGAGATTGCAACGGTGCACCTGAAACCCCACATGCATAGCAATCGGCTTAAAAAGAGCTTTCCATACATATGCGATAGTGTTTTTTTGGAATTTTTCTCTTTTTCGACAAATTGTAATTGCCTGTCTAAAATATTTTTGCAACACAAACCAATTTTGGATAATTGTAGCTTCTATACACGTTATGAAGCGGCCTTTCAAAAAATGTTGCATGTTCAGTGATGTACGATGCCAAACTAAACTCTGGCAATAATGACAGGGAATTGAAAGTGTCTAATAATATCCCTTCTCTACCATATTACAAATGGTGCCAACCTATTATCTGAGGCAGGGTTTTTGCTGAGCTGATATTATTGTTTGATAGGAGATGAAATACCAAAATGTGTCTCCTCCTCCTACCCTTTCCATTCAGCAGTCATGGGGGAGGTGATAGTGATGCATCTCATTGCCATTGGTTAAATGTTGGAGCAGTATACCTAAATTAGCTACATCATTACTTAACACATTATATGATATTAGCTAAACAATAAATCATAAAACTAAATTGATTAAATTCACACAAAGCATCAGCGCATGAGATGTGATGTGTCTAGGTTTCTGTAGAGTTGTTTGTCTAAATCACTGTATTGACTACTGCCTTGATATATATAGTACCAAGTGTCAATATTCCACATCACACACGGGCCCGGGTTTGATTCCCAATGGGTGCAAATCCGGTGAGTTTCACGTCAAGTGAGCAAACAATGATTTTGAAATCAAAACACATCAGTTGGCAAGCTTCATTCAGTCAGGGATTCCTCCTTCTCTTCCTCATTTTCTCTTCTCTTTCTTCCTTACTCTCTCACCATTTTTGCATTTATCTATATAGCTGTGTCTCTATTTTTGTACACGTGTAACGTTCATTCTTTCTTATTTGTGCCAACTAAACTATTTACTTCGTTACATACAAGCTCATGTACATCTAGTACCTTTTTTATAATAAATACCTACACACTTACCCATTTAATTACTTACTTACCTACATATGTACTTGCGTGTAACATTTTACTTTGAGAGATCAGTCTGCAACTTTGCCAACTGTGTTGAAAAAGACATAGTTTCAGATATATGTAATCCAATAAAACATGGCCATGTGCATCATGACTATCATATGTCTCTGTCCCAATACAGTACCCGTCAAGACCTTTTAGCTTCCACAAAGAACAAAATATTCAACCCTAACTCACCACTGCTCCTTTTCCATTGCAAACAGTAGTTTCATTCCATTTAAGTTATAGCCATTTGATCAAATATTTTGCACACTTTGAGCATTGGCTTTTGCGATTTTAGCCCAGAACAGAAAATATATTTGCTTCAAGAGCTTGAACTTAGCTTGAAGTCTACAAAACTCAAAATCAGAACAAGGCCAAAGACAAACACCTTCAGATTGTCAAGAAGATAGAGTGGCCTCCATTTGTCTATACAGTTGCTACATAGGATTTCAAACTAAAACAAAAAACGAGGGGGGTGGAGGGGTGGATAGTTGGCTCAAGAATGGGCGTTTAGTAGCTACAAGAGGTACACTGCACGTTTTGCAGACATGGTATTTCAATTATTTTTAAAATGGAGGAAACATAAATGGGATGACTCATCACAGTCATAGATACTGAGGAGTAAGTACCACTCATAAGTATTTATGGTACTCCTACATGGGTATCTGCTAGCTAATGCATTTGCGTGATTGAAGTGTCAAAAAGTGTCAATCATCTGTCACGAATGAGAAGCCTGTGGTACAAAACACATGTCACATAGGAATTAATANAAGAAAGCTTCAGGGTACGACCGTGACGCGCACGAAAAGCAGACAACAGAGGACGCTGCTAAGGAAGAGATGAAGGGCCTCTTCGCCGATCTGTGTTCCCAACTGGACGCGTTGTCAAATTATCATTTCGCTCCACGTCCGGTGGCAGAGGAGGCAGACGTGCAGCAGAACAAGGGTTCGGTCATCGCCATGGAGGAGGTGTTGCCGCTGCACGTCGGTCGGGGGAGGAGTGTGGCGCCTGAGGAGGTTTACGGCGGCGGCGAAGGAGTTGGAAAAGGAGCAGGGAAGAAGGGCAGTGTGCTCAAGGGAGAGTCGGAATTGGATCAGGTGAGAGAAGGAGGTCTTTTTAGTGCCATGTTTGCAAGTGTGTGCATTCTGACGAATCCTCATTCCAACCTGCTGTGATCTACATCGCTCTCCTCGCCTGCGCGCCTCAAGGCCGAGCGAAAGCGCCTCCGTGCCGCCAGGAAAGCGGCGCGGCGCAAGGACCGCAAGCGGAAGCACGCCGACGAGAAGCTCATTTCGAAACTGCAGCCCGGACTCGGTCTCAACAACCCCTACGAGAAAAGAAAGCTGCGCGAGGAACTGCAAATGGCCCGTGCCTCCGGAAGGGTCGCCGACGGGTCGGACGACGAGGCTGCTGCAGGAAAAGAGTATCGAACCAGTACAAAATTCTTTCAAAAGATGCAGGAGAACGTTGCGGAGGGCATGCGGCAAGGCAATGGCGACGATGGGCAGGCCAATAAGAAGAAAAGGGGGGCGGATAAGGCGGGTCAGGCAAGCAGTGTTTACAGGCTATAAAATAGGACCAGGCTGGCACATCCATTTTGTTTCCTTCTTCCTCTCCTCGTTCAACCATTATTCGCCTGACTATCTCCTCAGCTTTTCGTGACCTCTCGGAGTTTGACGAGATAGTAGTCATCTTCAGAATCATTTTGCAATATTTCCTTGTCATTTTCGGTCGTATCCTCATACTTGGAATCCAAGACGACAGGGTTTTCTTCAGTATCGTCCTCAGATACGTCCTCGTCGTCGTCTTCCTCCAGCCATCTTGCAGGTTGGGAAAATTAATTTCCTGAAATTGTCACAAATGCCCCACGGCTGCTACTCGCAGTAAGGGGACTTGACGGTCTGTCCGTCTGTACGTATCG
>JALLOY010000254.1:0-12877 GCA_036939835.1 Thalassiosira delicatula
CAGAGGCCACAACGGCCTTGACTACAAAAGTGGCAAACTTGAGCAATCACAGCCGACCCCAGCAAAACGCGACTGCAATTGATCCCAAAAAAAGTGGCTGTGGTTGATGGGATCAAAAGATAGGTTCGGTTGGGTTGTGATCAATGGCAGCTGCCTTGATCACATTAGAAAAAGGCGGCTGAGATCGATCCCGGCAAAAGGTGGCTGCGATCAACCCCAGCTGCTATGGGTTTGTCTTCTAGTTATAAATTGCTCGGTACCTGGCCCAATTTTGGACAAGGCCCGACAAATTTGTTACGCTATGCAGGTTTTGAATCCTGCTTGCCGGAGTTTAGCGTATTTTGGGAAAATCATCCGAATTTTTAATTTCCGAGATCGTGATGTCTTCTAGCGTTACATATCCATCCGTTCGATATTGTACGGCAATACGGCACATTTTACAGTATTGTTCTGCGGATTTTGCAATGCTTTGCACCTGTTAGGGCCTTTTATATCACCAGAATGGAAAAAAATGCCAGCTACAACGTGGTATAATTTGTCCTAACAGGTGCAAAAGAATGTACCTTTTGTGCCATCTTGAATTTAGTACCAGAAGTAGTTGTAAGAGAATATCCGTACCTAGAGGGCTGGTTAGAAGACAATCCCATAGCCACTACGAGGAGGGCAAGGAGAGAGAACATTTGGAGGTAACGGGACCAGTCACTGAGATGGCAATTCCTAATGGAGAAAGGGATGGGGCCCAACAAGAGAAATTTGTCACAGTGATTTGGATCGTCTACCAAACCTGCTGTCGTGTCCTGCAAGGGATGCCTTGGGGGACAGGGATCATAACAACGCTCTTTACTGCAAGTTGGGAGAGGTGCACGAGGCCTGGAATAACATTCTTGAACAAAATTTGACGTAACTCGCGATTGACATGCGGCCAGGAGATTGTGTGTTGGTGGCAAATCTGCATTGCCTGTACAGCAGGTATGCTGTCAAGATATCTGAGTTCCTGTGACCCTGGATCTCCCTGGATGATGAAAACGGAACAGCACTCAAGTGAGAAAATAAGTGAGTGAAAATCTATTAACAACTTGACGTGGCTCTCCACCGCTGCAGATATCGCCCATCAGCTCATTGTTCGGCTCTCTCCTTCCATGACTGCTCAACGGTGGGCACTTAAATGAAATGAGCAGAGAAAATAATTGACACGCATAAAAGGAAGAAACAGATCTGGAGACAAGAAGAAGGATATCATGGTTAGTGGCTACATCATGTTGCTTTCTTTTGGTGAGTGAACAAGACAATAGGAACAAAAAACACGCACACCTTTGTTTTACCTGAAGATATTGATGTTACCGGCTTTCATTTTTCATTGAGTCATCAGAAGCAAAACACTCTCATTGAACCATTGCAAGAAAAATATGAAATGAGATGCTACAATACATTGGCTTTTGCCTCAGGCTTCATGGCCGGCAAAAGTGTTGTCAACTAACCATCTGAGCCTGCGCTCCTTTAGTCCCTTGGAGTCTTGTGGGCGCAAAGGTTCAACTGATTGACCCACACGACTCCACCACTAAAAGTGTTGTCCAGAGGGCTTTCTGCCTATGCAAAATGAAGGAGAAAGCCCATTGAAACCATGCCAACATGGGTCTACTTGATGAGCTCAGCAGTGGAAGGCTTCTCCGTTAAGTATTGAACTGAGTTTTGGGAGATTTGTATTTAATTACACTACTTATAGTACTTCACTTACAATAGCTCTAACAAGGGAATTTGGCTCTAATGATGAATTTTTGAATTCATTCCTACGATGCGCAGAAAATCAGGGTTTGGTGCATCTGTAGGAGGACACGCCCTCAAAATCTGCCTCCATTTGTCTATCATTATGACGTATTGTATGCACTGCTTGATAGGCCAGTTACCTGTAAAAAATTCTTATGCCCGAAAGACAACATTCATACACACATTCGTCGCGTCTCTTCTTTCATGTAATTCGTATGAGCCTACGGCAGAGATCATGGCGTGATGGAGTTTTCCGCGAGTTTCGGAATAGCTTAGAGGGATCATGAAGGCTGCGAAGATACTCAAGTAGTACGTCAACAATATTTCAAAATTGAAGAGTATTGGCGTATTTTATTACAACGAAGATACGCTAGGAGAAATTGCGTGCTCGGCACATTCTAAACTCGATATAGCCGCCTTCATACCGAACTGCACTGCTTCCTTTTCATTGGATCCCTGCAGTAAGGCATGAATGAACGCACCACAAAGCGTATCTCCTGCTCCATTGCTACTAACGACTTTAACAACATCTGCTGGAAAGTGAATAAATTCTGGAGGCAGCAACGAATCTGTCCTCGATGCCAACAGAACCCCGCGGCTACCAAGGGTGATTACAACGTGCGGGTTACCAGGTTTCATTCTCGAAAGCAAGTTTGAAGCTGCATCTCTCACGGGTTTGTATTCATCAGGGCCAATGTTTCCTTCTTTAGAATGTACCCCATGCACATTTACTGATGATTCGGCCATCGCAAATAATTCGTCTTCATTAGGAAACACGTAACTGAGACACTCCACAAACTCATGGCTGCTGGAGAGTAGTTGCGCTTTGGGTACGCTCGTAGGTTCAAAGCACACTAGACATCCAGCCTTGGCGCCATTTATTGCAGCCTTGGTCACTGTTTCGACAGGGGTATTTGAATCCAGGACAAGAAACTCAACACCAAGTTTCAGTTCTTCCTCAGATGGAATGGGAATTTTCGTCAAAACTTCCATATCTGCCACCCCACCGATAAGATCGGATTGGTGATCCAGCAGCGCTAGATATTGCGCGGTGCGCAAGCCTTCTGCGACGTGTATACTCTCAGGTGTTGATATGACCCCACATTCGTTTTTCAAACGAGACACAAGCCCATGCCCACCATCGTCGTTGCCAATGGCTGTATAGAATAAAGGTTTGGACCCCAACCTTCCAAGCACCTCCGCCACATTTCGCCCAACTCCGCCATCTGAGCGGTGGATTTTGCCATGATTAGAAGTTCCAATAATCATTTCATTTTCGCTGCTAGATTTTGCCACGGTATCAATGACTGCACCTCCTACGCAGACAACACGATGTCTGTGTTTATAGGGAGATGCTTTAGCCCTTCCTCCATGTGACAGATCGCTGATACTGTTTGCAATATCAGCACCGACCTCGGCATTTCTTTTTACGAGGGACATGTTGCTGCGTCGCGCACGCATGTGAGGAAATATTTGTAAGGCTAACAAGCCATCGCAAAAGGACGCACCTTCGTAAGCTATCGCCACCAGTCTTTTCAGCCACGGTGCGTAGAATGAATGGCGTGACATCTCTCCCTTCTATCCCAGCAGCATCAGCCTCTTGCAACGCCTCTTGTATTGCAGTCTCAACATTTTCACCGGCTGGATCAATGTTCGGAACTGCCTAAACGTGGATTCATCAGAGAACAAATGGTACGATACATTAACTCTCGCCCATTGCATGTCCACAATTAGGATGCATACCATAAAATCTACATTCCAACGTACCACTAGCATGCCATTTTCCATTCCGAGCTCTCTACCAGCCAAATAAGCTGACGCGACATCATCTGCACCATCAAAGCTTGATGGGGATTTTACACCCGATTTTGGTGAAAAGAAGGCAGGAAACTCATCTGATTGCCATGTACCAGTAGGAACAGCAAATGTTTCCAGGACTTCGAGAGTTCTTTTCACATCAAGAATGGACTTCACTCCAGCCGAAATAACAACCACTGGGGTACGAGATAACTCAATTAGGTCTGTAGATATGTCGAGGGAGATCTCGCCTCCTCTGTGCACGCCCCCAGTTCCACCTGGAAAAAGTGTGTAATGTATGTATTGGCGACACCTCGCCAGACATGGATGTTCTTTTAATTGTGAGAATGCAAATCTCACCTGTTACAAAAGTTGATATTCCTGAAGCATGTGCTAACCTCATCGTAGCTGCTACAGTTGTGGCTGTAGCAACAATGGCAGCAGTCAGCCGATGGCGGGGACAATGGCAGTGGCAGTAGATGTAGTGACGACATGCAGTGGCATTGACAGCATTGGCATCAGCAGGAACAGAAGCTGCAATTGCTGCCACAGATGTGGCTGGGTAGTGACTTTGGCAGTGATATAGCAACAACGGATACTAAGGCTGTTTGTTGTGGCAGCTGCTAATACAGTTGTGTAACATGAGCAGCACCATTCTAAACAGCCAAAGCGGTCGGCAACAACAACCGGTGGCGACACGCTCTTGAGGAGGGAGTTGTCGTTAATAGCAGCTGATTTGATGGGTGTGACTGCGAATCTAAAGGGTTGCTGGAAAATGTGGATGGTATCAGCGTACTGTTCCACTGACAAACTGAACTGGTGTCCTCCTCCATGTTAGAAAGGGATCTTACTATTACTAGCAATGGTACCCGCAAGGAGAAGTGAGCAACAGTTGCCATATTTTTGGTTTCGACGGCTCACGGAGAATTTGAGCTTTGAGAGTGAATATCTCTGGCTGCAGACATCGGATACTTCGCGACTTGACGGCTAGTCTCTATCGAAGGGGATATCGAACGCACCCTGGCGGCACAGTGACAGAAAGCTGGAATAAAAAAAGGCAGAATTTTACCGTCGGGGACTCATTCATTCTTGTGGCGGCTTGGAGATGGCAATAGTGTGAGAATATTTGGATTCTCCATTTTAGTTGATCAGAACATGATTTTAAATATTAAAAAATGCTCTTCCAGGTTTTCCTAAATCTCCTAAAGAGCACACTTTATTCCCAAACGACTCTTATGCACATGCCAATTAATCATAGACTGTAGTTGTTTCAAAGTGGGAAAGGGGGTTGTACAGGGCAGACAGGTGTCACCAAAACCTTTGAAAATCATGGTAGATACTGCGGTACAGGGAATACAAAGACCTCTAACTGGTGAGGAGATGGTGTCTTGTGCTTGTTGTTTCAACCGTGACAACAACATGCAGTGAGTCTTTTTGTATTTGGTCCTTGCTCTTTTCTTTGCAGACAATTGATATCTCCTCTCCTCAGATAATGAGAGCTTGAAGTACCTGCTGGTAACAATCATCGGCTTGTTGTGGCACATTGAATTTTATTACAATACAAAGCCAACAAAGACTGTGTACCTTGTACTGGTCAAGATACTTATTCAATTCTCATTGCCCACCTCCCTCTGCTTCAACTCCAGAGTCTATGATACCAAACCCAGGATTCCACACACACACACACACCACACACCACACACCACACACATACTTCTGGCACATAAGTGTCCTACAGACCCACAGATAAAAGCATTG
The DNA here is from genome assembly GCA_036939835.1 of Thalassiosira delicatula. NCBI lineage: Eukaryota > Bacillariophyta > Thalassiosirophyceae > Thalassiosirales > Thalassiosiraceae > Thalassiosira > Thalassiosira delicatula. Next base: position 5,320 of record JALLOY010000254.1, read on the forward strand.
CTCCATAAAATTCTCCCAGTTTGTTTCTATGTTGTCTCCAAAAATATCTAAACATCAATCTTTTCAGATTCAACATTGCAGGGAGTTAAATTTAGGACTCGACCGGTATTGTTCCACCTCTCTCTAGTAGCACTCCTTTCCAAGAAATCTCTTGTTTATCTCTCTTGTGTGGATATCATTTTTTTTTAACAATGTGTTTGTGGGACTTTGGGGTCTGCATATCTTCCACATCCCTCTCAGCTGTGTCACAGCTGTATATCTACATATTATAAATGACACCAAACAGGGCATCTGAAGTAGGGGGTTCAGCCCAAGCCAAATCACGGAGGAAATTGTAGGCGTACCTTAGGTAAAGCCTACAATTTCTTAACAAGATAGAATCACAAATCCCCAGGGTGATGCTATCTCGTTGGCCTATTTGTGCAATGCGCCAACCCCACTATGCAACTTCGCGATTAGTGGCTGGTGGGTCACAATTTGTACCAAGATACGGACCCGTCCACCCGCTTGCCTGTTGGTATGGTACCACAGCTCCCATCACATCATGCCACGAACCCGGCCGGCGGCTTGCACATCAGGTTCATTGCGTCTTGTCATTGGACGACATCAGCGTCAGCAACAATGGCGACCCTTAACAATAACAACCCAACAACAGTGGAAGCCACCATACTCAAAACAATGATCACAGTGACAAACAATTGACAACGTTCTTTGGCAAGGAGCTTAGCTGTTGTACCTACACCTAAGTACCGTATGTAGACACTTCCTATTTCCCTCTACTTCGTATATCTACATATCCCCTCTTAGGATCATAGTAGATTGAAGTGTAGGGACATCATTAGCCACCCGATGTCTGGTCGTGGTCAGGAACGGTGCATGCTTGCGGGTCCAGCACCATTGGTTAGCTTGGCCTTGAACCTGTCGTCCGCCATATCGGGTGTCTCCGTGGGACTTGGTCACTCCCTCTTTGTGGACAAAGACACATCGCTTCAAACAAGGAACGCTACCGCAAAACGCCATATCGTGAGGGCAGAGTCACAACGCAACTGCAATCTTCTCATTGATCAGCCTCTGTGCCCAACCTACTTTTGACATATACAATGCAATTGACAGCGCCCTTGATTTCAGGCTGCCGATAAATCCGTTCTCGGCAAGAAAATCTACAATGGAGTTGAGGTCCTCTCATATCCAACTATTGCTGCAGGATACACATAGCGTTGTTGCCGCAATGCCCCTGCCAAGCAGCATGCTCAAGGAGCGCATCACGAGACCAATATACACGTCTGAAACGGGAATCGTTGAGAGGCAGCACGAGAAGTTGAGCGCATCCCTTAGGGGGAATCTTGTCAGCCTGGACTCTCACACCCTGGAAAATATGTTGACGAGAACCTCCATCGCGGGCACACTTAGCCACGAATCTACAATCTTGTTTGATTGACTGTGATGGGGAGGCTGGGAGGGGAGGAGATTGACAAGTATGAGGGGCGCAGGGCGGCGTTTGCCTTGCCTATCTCGGGGGAAGGACATCCGCTGGAGTGGGTACCGGCACTGATGCTTCACAAGTTTGACACACGAGGGTACCGTGTCCATCACCTTGTTGTTAAATCTGACCAACAGTCAGCAAAGACGTCCTGTGAACCCTCCACAAGGGCGTAATTCATCAAAGTTGAGCAGCACTCACCTTCATTGTTTTGGCCATGCTGACAAAAAATGGGAGCAACTTTAAAATTGCAGCTGTCATCACAGCCCGTCAAGAACAAACCGTAAATTACTCCGTAACAAACGGCTCTCGCGTTGAGTAGTATACACTTGCACTGCATCGTGTGACGTAGTTTGTTCTTCTATCAAAAAGCAAAAACAGGGATAGCGGGCGATGACAAGTTGGCCGTGACCCCCTTGCGGCCGGGGCCGGGCAGCAGCAGCTTAGTCATGGTCTCCTCATAGCCATGTCATTTGTCAGCGTCCTCCTAGTTGGGCACTGTATTGTCCTACCAATGGCAGGCGGTACCAGCTTGACCGCGACCTCAGACCTCATCACAGCTGCAAATACAGGCGCCCCCCTCATTGCGACTCCTTGTTGTTGGCTTGATGGCAGACGACACAAGCACAAATGGACGACAACAACAACAAGAATGGTCACAGCAATCCTCCTCTGGCGTTGATGGCACAGCAGCTATCATCAGAACGACAGTGCCGTGCGTTGTGTTGGAGGTGCAAGGAGGGTCTACTATTGGTGTCATTTTCTGGTGGTGCCACTGCTGCTGCCGTCACAAACCGCTGGGGATGCTGCTTCTGGGATTATTTGTGGTCCTGTTGCTACTGCTATGTCTATTGCTGCGTCTGATGGTGTATTCTACTAAGACTTAAGCTGGTGCTGGTGCTGAAGGAGGGTCATTGGGACATCTCAGGAGAGGAGGCAACAATCAATGTCGTTGTCAGCCTGGGGTCGTTGCCGCAGTGAGTGAGGGCCAAGCTCCCCTGGTCAACCATGCAGGGAGTGAGCGCATCAAGCGCACCAGCACCAAGGGGGTGTGGATGAAGGAGGGGGTAAAATTAACAAAGGACTGTTTGTGTTGGGCCTGGTCATATTGGTGCTCTCGGAACCAATCCAACAGGAAAGTGGTGACCCAATGAGTGCAGGCAATCATATTCCTTACAAGAACAGCAAGCTAACTTGACTGTTGCAGGATTCCCTTGGCAGTATGTGAGAGATATTGGCACCAAGGATAGCTATTTGTCTTTCTTGCTGGGATGCCATCATAGGTCTTGTTCTCTGTTACTTGCGACAAACGTCATGCTAGCTTGTGTGGCTTGTGTTGGGATATGTTCACTTTAGAAATATCCCTCCGTATGCTCAGGTTGGGCATTATCGTGAAAAGGGAGAATTCAAGTTCCGGAAGTTCTGGGAATCACTAGATTCTTGGGAATCTGAAGGAGATTTGACGGATCTACAGCGCGAGCACCTCACATGGGCTGATGTCGCTTTGGCAGCCTGTTTGAAGGCTGCCCAGACTGTTGAGAGCGTTAACGAGACTAGAATGGCTAACACGGGGCAGAACTTAGGCACACACGGACATACGGCTTGGTCAAGGGGGCCTATTGCCGGGTCTTATAAGGGGGTAAACAACCTCAGGTGATGTGGCGCGGAGTGGCAACTAGGGATCAAAATATTGGATCTGTAGGAACCANACCTTGCTAGAGAAGTCGCTCTGCTCGGCCCATAAGACCGTCGCCTCCGATTGATGGTTAATAATATGGAACTTCGATGCAACAAGAGGCAAATCACGTGTGGAGCATTTGATGGCCCTCCCCTCCTCCCCTGCCTTTGCCAAGTTTTCCAATTCCTCGGGGTGAAGACCTACTCGAAACACTCCATTTTTCACAGCGATTGTTGCTGGTATGACACCCTGACACAAAACGAATATGTACGAGAAATTGTTTGACAAAATATGTTACAGATTGTTTGTCTTTGAGCACCATCACAGGCTCACTTTACTCCTTAATATTTGAGAAACATCATTCGCCAGTTGCAAGTTTTGAGGGTAAGGCATGCCGTGTGCAACAATGGTAGATTCTAGCGCGACAACTGACGCAGCAGAAATCAGAAAGAGAAAAAGGTTAGCGTACCGCATTGGCAGTTTATCATAAGAGAATAAGAATGGCATACATCACATCATGCATAGCTACATTAACAAATACATTGTACCTACCCGGTCGACCTGAAGATAGAGCGTCTGCAGCCTCTGGCAAGATTTTTACGCATGACGGAGCACTTCGCGGTACCGCTGATGCATATTTACGTAATGCTTGGAATACCATGGCCAATATCAAATTATGTGGCGCCCTCTGGCCTCCTCGCCTCTATCTCTCAATGGAATCGGATTGTCTCGTAAGTAGGTACGTATCTCTTCGTCGACTTCTCCGTGATGTCCGATTGCCAATTGCCGGCGACCGGCGATGGGGGCTCTGTACGTACGATATGTCAACTCGATATCCCACAAGTATGATAAATAAAATGATAAGGGTCGCTTGACCGAAGCTTATGATCAACAATACGACTAGAGTCACGTAGATTGTCCCTGATTTCGTGCATTCGCGTTTTGTGTTTTGTTATAAGTTTCTCGAAATCGATCTAAGTTCCTTGAAACTTCGCGAATCTCGGATCTTCAAGGTCGCAAGCAAATATTTTTAGATGTGCCCCGCGAATCTAACCATGTCCATTTCCAATGCACTCTAATTTTACTGGCATATGAATCAGTTAACATACAAGGATAATTTAGAACAGCCTAATGGAGTCAAGTGTGCACATGATCAACTTTTAAAATATGAGCTTATAAGGCACGGCTGTGGCACCGTCAAACTAAATACACCTATCGATTTGGCCGAAAACGCTTCTTATCTAATCGGATTCAATTTTCCTTATCTTATAGCTGCGCGGTGCTCAAAAAGATGCATGCGAAAGGTGAACCATTGCTCTTCCCACCCTAGTATCGATGTTTCTGATAGTGATAGAGTTTTGATGCCGGCGTGAACGCACCTTCTCATAAGGTCTCTACTACTAGTCCAAGCTGTTGCTGATCTCGTGTGTCTCCCCTGTCTCTTCTGTCCCACTACTTGAGAAGGGAGCTGTCCCTACACTCTCCCTTTCCCACTCTAGGTTCTCCATGAGCCCTGCGCGACAAGCCTCATATACTCCATATTTGACGTCTTGGCGCCATTGTTTTTGTAATCGCATACAAAATACTCAAACATCATGTGAGTGTTAGCAAGTGACAAGGTGACAACAAATCCTGAATGCTTCCTTGAAAGAGAGGAAGCCCTGGCGCTCATAGTTATTGGCATCAATGCCATGCCGTCCCAGGTAGTAGTAGTACTGAAATTTGGAGAAGATAAAAAAACTAATCTTCCTGCCAAATTGCCACATATTTTCCCTTCCCACTCTCATGTCGTTCACCAATTGCAGAACATTCAAGAAGTATACTTGCTGTCTGCCTGGGCCACAAGGTAAAAGTCTTCTTGGGAGTCCCCAGTCAAGTAGGTTCCCCCTCACACTCGGATGACGCCAACATCTTTGCCAGCCATCTTGTCGACAGTATCTTGAGTGCACATTTACTTCGGCCAGTAGGCGTGCTTCTTGGTGTGGCTGTACTGAAGAGACTTTTTGCCTTGAGTTCAAACCAACTATCGAGGATGATGCAACGGCCAGAGCTGTGCAAACCTTCAGTCATGCATGCAACAAGTGTACCAATCTTGGAAGAGAACCCATCCTCGCACTTGACCTTTGAGTATGGCCCCTATGTTACTTCATCCATCCCAGCGTGGAAATTACCCAGCATTTGCAATCTCCGGTTGTGTGGTATTCGTTCCCAAATAGATAATGCTCACAAGAGATACAATACCACCCAGGCGCATAGGGGTTGCTGAACTTGATCATGACTCATTGGCGGCATTGAGCCATCCTGGGATAAATGTAGACTTTGTCTCTACGTTGAAGATTGTGCACATCTAGCAAATCCAGAACAAGCTGTAACAGCAATAAGGCATGTCTTGCTTGGCAGCTTGTTATACTGTCCGATTGGATTGAACCACCCAGGCATATGGTCCCCAATAATGGTGGACAGTGGATTCCATAACACAGTTCTCTTCTTCTTTGAGAAGAAGTCTTGATGTTTGTATCCTGGGTGAAGGGAGAGGTACAACCAGATACCAATCCAATCACACAACTCGACCATTGTGACAGCCTTCTTGTTCTTTGTCACTAACTCCACGTTCATTTCTGAGAGTACAACAAATTTGAAGTAGGCCCTTGAGAGGAACTTTATGGCAAAGTTGTACTCCAACAGCAATGGTGGCCTGTCAAACCCCGCCATCCTCGGCTTCGTTCCCTCCCGCATACCCTGGGCGTCCATTGTCGCATCTCTTTGGAAGCCTGGCTCCCAGTGGATGTTATATCAATGGTCAACCGGGGAACCGGATAGTGTTCTTGTTTGTTGGGGCAACGGAGGCGTGTATTGCCCCTCAATATTTTGATGGTCCTCAGCTCCACTCTTGTCTCCGCCCAACCAATTCCCGCTCTCAACTTTCTGCGCCCTTGAGTTCATTGGGTTGGGGTGCAGGGTAATGGCCGTACTTGGTGTCCCTCCTCTCTTCCTCTTCACCCTATTTGGGAAGAATAGCTGATTGGGGGACCAACAGTGACAATGTTGGTTTGGGTATGTGATACCCAAAACCCCTCTCCGACAGTTTTTTAGGCTGGCTCCTCCCCAAAACACAACCATCAACATATACCCGTCTGGCTGCCTGAAATCTGGCACTTCTGAAGGCATACCACTTGGAATCTCATCCAGTTGTTCTTGTATTTGTTGATGAAGCGTCCCTGGAGCAACCTTCATGGGCACAGATTGACGGCCTTGGTGGAGATGACGACATTCAGACATTCACCCCCAACTTCCCAGTGAACTTGTTGGATTTGCGGCTTGGACCTCTTGGGTATGAGCTGAAAGAGCTCCTTCATTTTGTTGTGCTGCCAATGCAGCTTATCTCTACACTTGTGGCGAGCAACAAGCAGGCAAGGGACAAGGAGGAGTAGGATTGGTTTGAAGTGATTGACAAAGAGAAGAGGGAGGATTTAGTTGTTGTCCTCCCTAATTCTGAATAGGGGTATTTCAACAACGGAACTTGAGTAGAGGCAATTGATAGGTGGTTAGGTAGTGATATTAGCTAGGAAAGCACTGTGCGGTTGCTGCTGCTCAGTGCTTCGTGCACTTGTTGCTCGTCTCCTATCACAGCACACATTGTGTGGCCGCACGCGTCCACCAACGGTCAGACTGGAAACAACTGTCCATCCGGGACTCCGCACCAGGTGGAGCAATATACGCTTGCGGTCGCCGTCAAGATCACAGCCCATTGATGCCAATTCTAAATTTCCAAAATGTTATTTCCTTTTTCTGAGTTTTACAAATGATAGTGTTGTTGGTAAGGATTCAAATAACATAAAAACAAAAGCCAAAAGTTTCCACAGGTTGAGCTGCTTTGTTGATGTTTGCCCTCCTATAAACTGCTGCCCACCCTTGGAGGTGAGGCCTAGGGGGTTGATTGGTGAGAGTAAAACTATTAATTACTTGTATGTTACAAAAGTAGTTCCCGCCAAAAAGATCCAAATTGACCCAACGGCAGACAACAGACCGCGTCCCTTGGGATTGACGCCGATTCTCAACGAATCCATTTTATCACCATAACGGCCGTCATTGCATGCAGCCCCCGGGACAAAACAGCAGGGACCTGCCTTGCTTCCTCGCAATTCCACGAACACATCGCATCACATTAATGAATTTATGGGTGCACTGCGTTTTCCAAATTACATTTTACCCCGGGTTCATGCAAAAATATTGTCCCAGGCCCATAAATTAACGATGGTGACCATGGCATCCACCCCATTGTCATAGGGCCTCTCCAAATGCAGCTGTTTGGTGTCAACGCATCGGCCTGTCGTCCATCATCATCCCTTCTCATCATCAATGGTAAGGCTACCCTGCACACACAGCTGCGATTGCCGGTG
>JALLOY010000255.1:0-12935 GCA_036939835.1 Thalassiosira delicatula
AGGCCGTACATGCCTTTTTGTATTTCCATGTAGACAAAATTGTTCTTTGCCTTCTTTTTGAGATCATAGGCATCTTGGAACTCTCCGGGGATCAGATTGAGGGGCATTGATTTTTGAGGGCTCGCGATATCCTCTGGTGTACTGGAGTCGGTGGCCAAGATTGCCTGGAAGGGTGACCGGAGGAAGAAGCCGCCGTACTCTCCGGCAACAAAGGGGAACGATACTACGTCGGACAGGCCAGACGGAGGGAATGAAATTGTTGCAGCATCCTTGGAGGAGGAGACCAACGAGGATGAATGGGAATTGACTGACAGTCAGAGCAAGAGGGACGCCAACAGCCCAATCAACAGGTTTGTTGTGGTAGACCTGGTGTTGGAAGGTTCCACAGGTAACTGCACCTCCAACAAGGAGGCCACTTGTCTGAGAAGCTCAGGGGGAGGGTGACATACGCGAGGGCCTTGGATCAAGTGGAATTTAACTAGCATAAATATTTGTATATAATTTCATATTATTTAGAATAGACGACTTGTTAGTGTTTTCCACAGAAGGTCTAAAATTCGTTATATTTTTTTGTCTATTTAAGCGGCCCTAATACTTAGCGATCATTGGCGATGTCCTACACCGCTCTATGAATTAATTGGTGGTATCAAAGTTAATATTAATACGAAATTCCCGCTATAAATTTAGGGTGATTCCTCATTGGAAGTGGAGTTAGAGACTTTGTCTCTATCCATGGGTGCCTGTTGCGGGAAGTTACTTGTGGATAGTGCTGAATGTCACTATCCTTGTAGTATAATTATAGGGTGAGGAAGTCGTACTTATTTAGGATTAACTATGTAGGTACCTACGTATGTATATGAGGTTATCAGACTAACATGGACTGTCTGTGTTCTCCAGCAATAACCGTACTAACAGCAAAAAAGTAGTGATAGGAAGTTTCTAACTTTTGAGGGTGGTGTGTGTTTTGGGGCTGTAAACTTCTAAAATTAGGTAAACTTAGGTGAAACTTAGGTGAGAATGTGCGGTTTTGTGTCAGACAAGAGTTCAGTAATTATTTTGCCAGACTTTTTTTGGCCTTCATGATATGCTTAAGATTTTTGAAGGCACGGGGTAGTGCAGCGCCCTTCCAATCAAGAAGCCTGTTACGCTTCTTGACAAAGATCGCCTTTTTGATTGGCTTGATCCTTCGCTCAACATCAATCGATCCAACAGTGCGCATTTGGAGAAGTGGCTTCGCTACCTGGAGGTAGAACTCAGAATGCACAGCAAACACTTAGTACCAAGTCATTCTCCCCCTCACTGCTCCATACCGCTCTACCCACTCATTAACCTCCTTGATCCCAAACTCCTTATTATATTTTTCAATTGGTTGATGTCAACTGAAGCTGGCTTACTATTATTATATGTGTACATCCATTCTCCCTGATGAGTGTAGAATTCCTGAAAAGAAGACAATCAGTAAAGGTGTACAGCAGATGGACAGGCATCAAAACTAAAACAAAGTTACCATGAAGTCTCTCAGCACTCGGGCCCATGCTTTCCGTGTGCCATCTATGTCAAGAGGAACAAATTTCTGAATCATTTCTGTCGCCAACCCCCTCGGTTACTATCAAGCAAGTGCGACAATATTTAGCAAAATTGGCAATATATTGTGTATTCTGGCAAATTCTGGTGACAAATGGCGTTTTTAAATGCAACTCGAAATTTAGAATTTAAAACAACTGCGAGCAGTTTCTCTTGCAGCAAACAATAAAAATAAGCACACTTTTCTTGCAACATCAAGTCTGTCAAATATTTCTAGAGTTTATCGACCGCTTGGTTCGATGCTTTGCTACAAAGCCTCTTCATTCCTTTCTGCTTACTGATCGATATCAGCGGTAATCGTCGTCGTTGTGGTGTTTTCGACCGTGTTCAAATTGCTTTTCTCGTTTTCGAAAGACCTTCGGCTGCGCCAGTCGACATTTTCATTCGAAACTTTGCAAACGAACCGAAACCATGACCACCCTGAACAGATTTCGGGAGTACTTCGACCCTAATACCAAGGAGGGAATCTCGCTGTATAACAGTGCAATAACTAATTTCAAGAGCCCGCTCGCGGACGAGCAGGAACAGCTAATAAAATTAAATCCAGCGGATGCCCAGCGATTCATGGACACCGCGCGTCGTTTGTCGCGGCAGTTTGGTTACGACTTCATGATGAAGAACTTACCGATGACTCGCGTCGTGACGCCAGGAGCTACCGCGGCGGATCCAGTTACGATTACGTACCAAGGCCACGTCGACATGTTGGAGTCGTACTCCGATCAAAACGTTCTCGCCGCAAGGAAATTCGCTTCGCTCATCTGGGGCGACAACACATTCACGGTAATGGCGCCGCAGACGATTCGAACTCTCACGGCTGCCGACGGAGAATTGACCATTCGCAGTCGAATCACCCAGCTCGGGATGAACAAGATGCGAGACCGCATGCATTCGAAAATGATGGCGTATCAATTGCTCGAACTGCTTGACAGTACGGCCTTGCGCTCGATCGAGCTGCACAAGGATCTCTACACCTGGACGAGCGCGAACGGCCGCGACGAAGAATTGGACGGTCCGACCGTATTGGCGGTGATTATGTCGAGGCTCAAGCCCCATTTCAAGGTTGATATGTTCAACGAAATCGCACAGGTCAAGAAAATCACGGCCAAGTCGCACGGCTACGATATTGCGGCGTACTTCGATGAAGTGAAGAACAAGAAGATTCTGGTCGACCAGAAGGATGCGCGTGCGTACACGGACGACGCTTTCGTACGAGATCTCTTCGCGCAGCTGAAGTCGGTTCCTATCGAGTCATTCCGCAGCGAATACGTTTCGCTCGAAAATCGCTGGCTCATGGGAAAGGAGAATGTCACTTCGGACTCGCTCAGCCTCGATGCCACGCTGCACTACACGAATATGCTGAATGCGGTACCAAGTGCCTGGAAAACGAAAGACGATCCTCACGAGAGGATCGTTGCCTTGACCACAAAGATCGAGGGTCTCCAATCGAAGATCGGAGAGTTGGAGAAGAGCAAGGATGCGTCTCCCTCGGCTCCTTCGACGGGCGGTGCTCGCCAATTCGAACAATGGCGCTTGGTGAAGGAGGACAATGGGAATCTTCATTCGCAGGTGTCCAGAAGTGGAAAGACCTGGTTCTGGTGCGAGGATGGCCACTCTTTCAATGGCGAGAAATGCGGGATGTATGTTCTTCACATGCCAGGCGAGGGCCATAAGAAATGGCAAGAGAGGAAGAATGCGCGGAAGGCGGAGGAGAAGAAGCGTCGCGGCCAACGAGACCAAGCCACTCCTAGCCAACCTGCTCCCTCGAAATCTTCTGCGAGTGATAGTTCGAAAAAGCTAGCACTCTCCCAGCAGCTTCGCTCTGCTCTTGTGACAGAAGCAGGAATCACTGGAGATCATTTCCAAACAATCTGGGACAAGTGTTGCACGGAGTCGGGAAACTAGATGGCCCCGAACGCCAGGGGGGGAAATGTTTAGCATTTATATTGATACTAATCATTTTCCCCATTCGGGCCGCCATATCCTTCCTAGCACTTCTACGCAGTATTTTCACTCCGACAAATCTTCTCCTATCGACAAGGTGGCTTGATACCCTCTGGAATAGCTTCACTGATCAATCAATGAGTTGGTTCTACTATCTCCTTTGGTGGCTTTTCACATCAAGGGCAGGTCGCTTATCGTGGGCAGTTCTTCGCATTCCGCTTCTCATTCTTTTCTGTGGGCCAATCACTTTACACGCATTTTTCAAAAGCGTCCATGATTTTGGACCGGAGCATCGACGTCGATCTCTGGTGGACATTCTGACTAACCCAGTTCCTCCACAGACAGTTTATTCTGAGCGTTCGGGCAATGACCCAGCTCGAGCTCAAAAGTTCAATCCAAATTCAGTACCTCGACGATTTGATAGGAACAGTCGCCTCATCTCAAGGGAAGATAATTTGAGGAGGAGATTGGAGCGCCGGAACAGACGACCTTCTACATTTGACCACCTTCCTCCAAACGAAGCAAGATTGCAGCGGATCATTCAACGCCAACGCAGATTTGGACGAAGCATGACCTCGACACAGGACAAATGTCCAAACAATCGAATTACCCCAATGGCAGAAAGACATTGCATTTTCTCGGGTTTTTCGAGTCCCCATGCAGCATCAATGGGGATCGGGGGGGATGATATTTTGGACGAGATGGCACGCACTTTGCATTTCGTCATTACCATTTTCTCTTGCCCTGACATCATATTCATTGAAGTACCCAAGAAACCTCCGGACGGTTTCATCACTGATGTTTCAATGATTGCAATAATCATATCGATATTTTCGATTATCACAGCAAGGGCATGTCTACGATTGCAACTTAGACTGCTACTTCGCAACTCAAGGAGGATTTGTCGGCGTATCAATTCCAATGACTCAGCTATTGCATCATGGAGATTTGTCAGAAGGATCTTCCCAACCAGCTACAAGATTCCACAAACTGTTCAGTTGTTATCCAGAATTGTGTTCATATCCATGCCGTCGGAAAGTCATTTCTCCATTGACGAATTGATCCAATTTTTCTTGGACGAGGATCCACTAGATGCAGACGTTTTCCACGACGCTCAGGAGAATCACCATAGCGACGAAGACGAATTTCATGAATGCAGCGACCATGTCAAGAACATTAACCCTTATGTTTCCCCTTGCCAACCTCTTATTTCAGCATTTGCTACAGCAGGAGATGAGCAGATGGGAGACACACGACTTGCTTCCTTTGATAGTGATTCTTCATTCTGGGTTTGCGACAACTCAGCAACTGGACACATATGCAACAATGAGAAGTTTTTCCATGGCCCTTTAGTTCCGTCGAAGTATCAAATTGGTTCTGCAAATGGAACTACAGCACCTGATAGGATGGGCACAGTCATTTTGTCATTGCATGCTGATGATGGGGTAGAGCACACGTTCACTTTGCTAGATTGCGTCTACATGAAGGATTCTCCAGTAAATATCCTTTCCACGAGGCGGCTAGCTGAGCAGTTTCCGGATGGCAATGGTAATCCTGATCGAAAAGGGACGGGCATTGTCTCCATGTTCGACGAGCACAAGCTGATGTGGAATCACAAGAAGCATTCCAAGACCTTCATCACTGCCAACTCGGGACTCCCTGAGTGCCTATTCAACACTGGCTACTCAAAGTTATTGTCATATACGTCCCAGGTGGAGCAACATTATGACGACAGAGTTTCTTGGGCATTTCTCTCGGATAAGCGCGGTGCGGATTCTGAGGGAGACAAAATCGATATGTCAGTGAAGAACGTTCTTTCGTTCATGAAGGGGATGAAGCTTCGATTGAATGATGGATCTTCACCTCCGTCCACGGTTACCTTCGACACCGTTGATTATGTAGACGGGATGCAACAGAAATGCAAAGTAATGCAGCCAGATGGAACTTCGATATTAGTTGATCCCGAGTCGCTACATTTCATTGAAAATCCTGATATTGCATCTATTCCCCAGACATCGGAAGACTACTGCAGGGAATGTCAGAACGTCACACCGGATCAGATCAAACACATTTTGAATCCAACGCCGTTATCTCCACTTCAAGAGGAGATGCTGAGTTGGCACAATCGTCTCCATCACTTACCTTTCCCAAAATTGATCGTGCTTGCAGAGAGAGGAGACATTCCTCGACGCCTTGCAACACTGAAGGGGCGAACACCGATATGTGTTGCATGCATATTTGGGATGGCGCACAAACGCCCATGGCGTTCGAAATCGAAGAAGACATCGCATATCAGGAAGGTCTCGGATGATGAGCCAGGAAAGAAAGTCTCAATGGACCAACTTGTGTCGGCGCAGCCTGGTCTGATACCACAAATGAGCGGGTTCCTCACGAATTTGAGAATTATGGGAGTGACAGTTTTCGTTGATCACTACTCTGACTTTGTCTTTGCTTATCTTATGAGGGACTTGACACTGGAAGAGACTCTTCTTGCTAAAGCGGAATTTGAGAGACTTCTCAACTCGAATGGAGTTTCGGTGTCAGCATATCATGCGGACAACGGCAGATTTGCGGACAAGAGCTTCAGAGAAGACTGCTCCTCCCTTAATCAAACAATTACATTTTGTGGGGTCGGGGGACACCATCAGAACGGGATCGCTGAACGCAAAATCAAATCATTGACACTCGGGGGGAGGACACTACTCTTGCATGCAAAACGAATGATGCCGGAATACATCACGACGATTCTCTGGCCGTTTGCTTTGAAGTGTCATGAGGATAGGATGAATCATCTTATGCAGAACTCAGAAGGGAGAACTCCATTTGAGGTTCTTGCAGGTCTTGATGCATCCCCAATCCGAGTGAAAGATTTTCATACTTTTGGTTGCCCGTGCTACGTCTTGGATCATCGTTTGCAATCAGGTCAGAGCATGGTTCCAAAATGGGAGCCGCGAGCGCGCATGGGCATTTATGTTGGTAGATCTTCATCTCATGCGTCCAATGTTGGCCTGATATTGAACCCTCGCACGGGCCACGTCTCTCCACAATTTCATGTCGTCTATGATGATGACTTTACAACAGTTCCATACTTGCGCTCAGAGACAGTCCCTCCTCATTGGGATGAACTCGTTCGCACATCTTCTGAATTTAATCAAGCCGATAGTAGTCACAGTTCCACATGGGAATCACCCACAGTTCAAGGCAATCTTGAACCAGGAGATTTCCGCAGTGAAGACAATGACGCCATCCTGAGGGAGTCCGAGACTTCAACAGCAGCCGTCGAATCATACTCAAATAATGATAGCATTCTGAGGGAGTCCGAGACTTCAGCGGAATCACATATCGAATCATCCTCGACTACCAATGCCATCCCACATCGTTCGCAACGTGTGGTCGACCTTGGAGCGAGCACTCATGCGTCACCCGACATCTCTTCTTCTATTGATGGTGAGGGAGATAGTGGCGCATCAGCTCGTAGAGTGACTTGGGAGAACATTCCCACTGATGCAAGGGACGCAATGCGTATGCCACAGGCCATCAATCTTGAACAGAGCGGGTTGAGACGCTCTCCAAGGCTACAAGCGTTGAGAAACAGAGAAGAGGAGCATCCAAATGCATCAAATATCAGACATGCCAATGCTACCTCCAGAACTAGTCAATCAGAAACAACAATGAAGAAAGGGTACATGGTATTCTTCAGTCTCTTCTGTGCATGCACAATGTGCGCCGCAACACTGTGGTCCTTCACGTCGAGCACAACAACCACCATCTCTCGGTCATGCTCTGAATCAAAAGCATCTTTGTTTTCAAATGCAATAGATGGATTTCATCGAGCTAACATGTTGTATGATCACACAATCAATTGCTTCTCTACCGTCTCTATGTCAGCAGCAGCCTCAAATGAAGTGTTCACATATAAGAATGCAATGAAGGAGGATGACTACCTGGAGTTTGTCAAAGCCATGACAAAAGAGATAGCGGATCACGAGAATAGAAATCACTGGACACTGATGTTCCGAGCAGACATGCCAGCAGATACAAAGACAATCATGAGCATTTGGAGCTTCAAACGGAAGCGATTTCCAGACGGGACCTTGAATAAACACAAAGCTCGCATTTGCGCTCACGGAGGAATGCAAACATGGGGACAGAATTATTGGGAGACTTATGCACCTGTTGTGAACTGGGCTAGCGTCCGAGTTCTCCTTGCAATAGCAAAGATTCACAATTTACCATCGAAAGGAATTGATTTTGTTCTTGCTTTCCCTCAGGCAGAGCTAGAGGTGCCGGTGTACATGGAACTTCCGATGGGTTTTGTTCCTGAGGACGATGAGCGTCGGGGGAAATACATTTTGAAGCTTAACAAGTCTCTCTATGGACTTAAGCAAGCATCGTTGAATTGGTTTTCCAAACTGAAGGGAGGTCTTGAGTCTCGAGACTTTGTTCAGAGCAATGTTGACCCTTGCGTGTTCTATGGATATGGATGCATAGTCTTGACATATGTTGACGATTGCATTATCATTGGAGATACAACATCCAGGATAGATGATCTCATTTTGTCATTGCATGAAGGAAATGAAAATTTCGACTTCACTGATGAAGGAAGTATTGACAAATACCTCGGCGTTGAAATCAAGCAGATTGATGCAAAGAGCTTTGAAATGAGTCAACCCTTTCTTGTTGAAAGAATCACAACACTTCTTGGAATCAATGATGGAAAGACACATTCAAAGTCGACACCCGTTGGAAAGCCTATTTTGCATAAAGATCCTGATGGCGAAGCTCGCAAATATGAATGGAGCTACAGAGGGGCGATTGGAATGCTCACTTATCTAACAGGAAGCGTCCGTCCAGATATTGCAATGGCAGTTCACCAATGTGCCAGATTCTGCAATTCTCCTCGCAGATCTCATGAGCAAGCAGTTATGAGAATAGGAAGATATCTTCTCAGCTCACATGATCGCGGCTTGGTATATACACCGGATTCAAGCAAAGGACTAGAAACCTATGTTGATGCAGATTTTGCCGGTGGATGGGATCCTGAGAGAGCTGAAGATGCAGGAAATGTCTATTCAAGAACTGGATTTGTCATTCGATATGCAGGTTGCCCGGTGTTCTGGCAGAGCAAACTTCAAACAGAGATAGCACTTTCAACTGCAGAAGCTGAATACATTGCCATGTCTCAAGCTCTAAGAGAAACAATTCCTCTCATGAATTTGATGCGAGAAATTAATGTCATATTTGCACTTGACATTCCGCAACCTAAGTTTGTGATCAAGGTTCATGAAGACAATCAATCATGCATTGCAATGGCTAACAATCCAAAGTTCACTCCAAGAACAAAACACATTGCTATTAAGTACCACCACTTTCGGAAGCATGTCAGGACTCCTTCAAATAGTTCGGGATTCATTGACATAGTGTACTGCTCAACACTTGAGCAGATTGCAGACATCTTTACGAAGCCAACAAATGATGACATCTTTTGGAAGCTACGAAAATTGATGTGTGGATGGTAAATTTCAACTCTTACTATTTGTCATGAGGGAGTGTGACAATATTTGGCAAACTTGGCGAAATATTGGCCATTCTGGCAAATTTTGGTGACAAATGACGTTCTTAAACGCATCTAAAAATTTGGAATTAAAAACGGCTGCGGACAGCTTGTTCGCAGCGAACAACGAAAAATAAAGCTCACTTTTCTTGCAACATCAAGTCTGTCAAACATTTCTAGAGCACAAGAGCGTAACATCATCATTGCACTCGTTGAGGAGGGATCCGCACCATGGACGGCGATTCACAAGAGAGCGGTCGTGGCAGCAAGAAGTCTCAGGATTGCGTCAGCAAGCCGTCTCGGTTGTCTGCCAGCAAAAAGTGAAAGGCACGGCGGGAGCAGGAACGTGCAGCGCCGTATCTTCACGCGCTGCGACAAAAACATGGAAACCTTCAAGATGGAAAGCCTCGAGCCCAAACATTCATTTGCAGGCGACCAAATAATAATGATCAAACGGCTCAATGCGATCAATCTCGAAGGTACAATATCGATGGTTATGTGAGATGGATGTGGGTGAGACTTCCGTGTCAAACCTTGTCGCACACTCTCTAGTTGTACCCACTGTCTGAAATTGAGTCATTTTATTGCATTTTTGAGCTTGAAGAATTCTTTTGAAGCAATTTGGTACATGAAACTTGCCACAACTCCCAATAATAACTGAGAAATTAAATGCTTTTGCTTAACTTACAAATTAACTAGTAGGACCTGAACCGCTATGACGGAATCAATTCAGGTGACGGAATGATTCAGGTCCATTCTAGCAGCCTGGGCTGCACCATGAACAACCTCGGCTGGTATTCAGACAACATTGGATTGGTAAAGGACCTGAAGGGAGGGAGGGGCAAACAATATCACATTTCAACATTTGTCCTTTTGTGCAGCTATGGGGTTGTCTTCTAGTTATAAGCCGCTAACAAATATTTTTGCAACCCCCTATTTTTATTGTCNTAGTAGTTTACTAGTTATAAGAGAATTATCGTACCTAGATGCCTAGTTAGAAGACAACCCCATAGCAGCGGGAGCATGGCAACCGCTCCCCTAGACAGAATGCTTTTCTTCTGTGCAACTTGCAGTATTTAGTGGATTGGTGCCGACAGACATCATTGCTGTGAAGCTGGAGTAGGAATCGAATGGATAAACCCCGTTGTTGTCGAAACGTTGTCCAAACCCTCGCTATCACTTGCTTGCCTGCCAAATACTCTGCCTGTGGCGTGATCAACTTCGTAGGCCTTTACTCAATCCCCCATCGATTCTTTTCCGATTAATGTCCAATATCTCTGACGCTTCAACACAATTAAGATGGCATAGGTTTCTCGTCGAGCTAGCCGACAACTCCCCTATCGCTGATAGCACTAAGCTTTACTCGGTGTGCATTGCATGGAATTCTGCAAAGCAATTCAGAGGCCAACCATCTCAGTTCCCGTTTCCAGCCCCCTAGCCAATACTAGACTCCTCGCAGGACTTTGACTCCGACTGCTCAAGAACGTGGACACCCTGTGAGTGGACATCCCGCGACAGTCTACCCCGTCTACCGACAACAGCAAGTCGCCAACGCGAATCCTCCCGTTCAAGGCGCTCGTCTCCTTGATGGCCCATACTACCGGCAAATCACCGTGGGGATTGTCGAGCACGATTCCCAGCTTCCCGGACGGGGCCACGACCGTGACACAATGGAATTGGTCGGACTCGCTTTCTCCCATCATGCTGGAACTTGTGCATTGAGGAGTTCTGTATACGTCTTCCAGGGTACTATCGTCGCCGAATTCCATATTATTGCGAACGTAGCTGCCCGAGTTGATGGTAGATCCTCCCACTAGGGTAGCGTCCATTCCCGTCGGTCTTCCTATGCCGTATGCGTGCATGTCACGCTGACATGATACAATGCTGTGCATCAAATAGGATTATTGAGCCGTGCAGGATGGTATATTTCATAAATTTCAAAATGGCATAAATTCCACATACCTTTCCCCGACAGTGCGGTCTGTATCCATCATGACATTGGGCCCATCACCCATGTACGGATCTCCCAATGTACTCACATCATCTACATCCTCCTTCAAATCAGTCGTTCCAACGTAGGTAGTTGGTGCTTGTTGTGGATGTAATGCTTCAAACTTAGTTTTGCTTTCCAACAAGTCGATCACTATCGGTGGGAGACGGCGATCCTGCGACGTGACTGCAGTCGGAAACCTGTGCGCTTTTTCTTTCTTCTCCGTCCTGTTTTTCTTTCGCGTTGTGGTATAAAGTCCTACAGCTGTGAGAAATAGAAAGATGCATACACCCCCAACTACAGTGGCTAAAATGAGGTACATTTGAGCGCCGTTGCCACCACTGGTACCGCCTGCACCGTTGCCATCGCCCCCCAAGTCATTGCCACTCCCCTCTGACCGATTCAATAACCCGTCCTTTCCTGACGTCCCATCCTCCAAATTCAACTCGGCGCCTACTTCCATACTCATGCTCTCCAGACTCTCAAAGTAGGAACCGATCGCTGGCTCTCGAAGAGATACGATGTAATTCTTCCGTTGGGCCGGAGATTGGAAACCGGAGGCCACCATTCCCTCGGCGTCCCACCCATCTTCCTCCGAATGAAATTCTATGGTAGTCATGAACTCGATCTGAACGGGAGACAACGACGACGACCGTTCCAGATCGCCGAAAGATTTGTAGGGTGGTGCATCTTGATCGTGGCGTTGCATCCTTCTCGAGTGCCTCACGGGCTCCAGGAGAATTTGATCCTCCAATTTCACTTTTACTTTCACCGACTCCGAGTCTTCCGCGTCGATCTCGGCCGCGGCCTCGTCGTGAATCGTCCCCTCCGTCACTTCCGTCCAAACTTTCTCGGAATTTGCGTCCAACAACTCCGAATGGTAGAACACCATTGTAGAGAATACTCGGTATTCTCGAACGGGCGTCGGCGGGATCTCGCCAGGGGCTGCTATTATTGGCGACGATGATGATGGCGGCGAAAGTAAGACAACATCGTTCGAGACACCATTCGTCGTGGATGGCNGTAAGACAACAGCGTTCGAGACACCATTCGTCGTGGATGGCGTCGTCGTCGGCGGTCCCAATGCAGGTATTGCAATCGTTGTCGTGGGAGGAGGCGTCGGCTCCGTGGTGGGCGACGCCGTCGGAGGGGACTTGACAACGTCGTACCTGTTTTCGTCAAAGTGAGGAGGAGAGAAGGCGTCAGGGGATAGCATGCGAGAGAAAAAGATATTTTCCAGAGGTGTGGGAGTCGATGGGAACTGAGCTAGTGTCAAAAAGGCAATCCGCCAGGCGCTTCGGTGAAATTGTGCATCAATTCCTTGGCCATATTGCTCCCTAGAACCAACAGAAGTAGCATCAAAAAGAAGCGACGCAGATCCCCCATCTTTTGCCAACTCAATCTTGGTTTCGTCAAAAATAATTATGAAGAATTTCGGCAATGCAAAACCGCCGCTTCGAAACCCATTGTGAACCTAATTTGCCAGCAGCTCCACCCCCGTGATACGTCCCGAGGGTCACGTGCCAAGCGTCTGTGTCGTCAGCGAGCAATGGAAGGCAAGGTTGCGAATAGCACAGCGTAACGCCTTGCCTTGCCTAGGAACACGGCCGACCATTGAATGTTATGTACCCACAAGCTGGAACCTGCCTCAAACTCACACAAATGCCCCAAAGAAGGCCACCAGCTTGTCGCCGTAGCCGCTCGCCGTCCACCTCCCGTCCATCTGTATGCCCTGATATATCCCCAGAACGCCATCCGTCGCCGTGAACGCCTTCTCCCCGTCCGCCCCCACCACGCCGACCCTGCACCGGACCCCGCTCTCGGTGTAAACGAAGAACGAGGTCGTCGTCCCCGCCGGGAGGAACA